>JAPZPC010000174.1:0-80040 GCA_037952705.1 Haplographium delicatum
CCCAACCCCCCGCCCCCCCCCGCGCCCCCCCACTAACATCCCAGGAAACCGCGCGCTCCTTTTTTTACACCCCCCCCCCCCCCCCCCCCCCCACACCCAAAAGGAGACATGATTGAGATATGATTCCGTCTCGTAGTCAATTGATTATTATCCTCTAACAGCCTACGTTGAAGAAATTAGCCAATATGAATTTCTTGTTGCGGCCGCGTTTCATCTTTATACAACATCTTACGAAGCAATACAAAGCTTGGTTTGGCTACCTCCTTCCAACTTTGGCCTACCTGGATCAACTTGCTTTCCCATACTTCTCTTCTCCAAAGCTGGATAACAGAGAGCCCTAACCACACTCGGGCCGCAGTATATACTAGACTAGAAGAATCATCCAATGACAGACTTTGCTGTAGCGGTCGGCTTCGGCTTAGGCTAAGCGTAATATTGTCTTGGAGGTCTTTGATGATAGCACTCTTTTGACATAACTCAATAGGGTGTAAACATGTCTGACATGCCTTAAGATCTCGCTTCTTTTGGCCCTCCTGTTTGGCCTCCACGATTATGGGAGCCTCGCGCCATATGTTTCGCAATATCGAGTGAACCTTTGTTACCATCGCTATATCGTCCTTGAAGATCGCCTTTAAGTGGGTTTCTAGATCCGCAGTGCTGAGTTGCTGAAGCTGAATAAGAGCATCTTCTCGAGCCTGTAGCACTATCTGGGGCACTGGAAGAAGCTCCTCGTTCCTTTCGCCATAGAAGACCAATTCAGTATAACAATTCCAGCGCAATGCTGATTCGAGGTTGATACCGCCATTATCAAGCCGCTCCATCTGTGCACCTATATCAAGGAACCCCGGCGGTCTTGTGAAGTCACGACTTTCCGGCACGGTACCTAGTGGCATATAAAAGACACCTGAACTGTCCCGTAAAACCATTACACACAGCCATCCAAATGCCCGTCGCTCGGAAAAGGAAATATTAGGAAGGAGCTGCACTTTTATAGAATTTGTCGTAGAGACGGCGCGTATAACCGGATTCTGGTTCATATCCGTTAGCGTGCCCTCAGGAGTTCCGGCGAGGCGATTACGATAAGGATCCACGCCAACTGCTAGTGCCAGAAATACCCACGTCTCCCTGTCACAATAAAGGCCCTGAGATTCAAACCTTAAAGACGCATCTACGACAACCCGTTGCGAGTGATTTCCATTTTTGGAGACAGGAACATCGGCGTCGCACAGCCCCATCCAGGAACATCCAACAAGCCGGGGGTCGATCTGCTGTACGGTCCTTGCTGCATGAGACTTCTGGTGTGATTTGAGCACAATATTCTGCCTGTGCACAACATCCTGCCATCTGATTTCAAGCTTGTCAAGAACCACGATGACTACACCCGCGGCGGGGTCGATGGTCAAAGATACGTGCCTGCGAGCACGAGTGCGGAGCAATGAAGCGAGATAATTCCTTATCCAGAAGCTTCTGCACGCATTCCAGAGAATAGGAAGTACTCCAAGAACTGCAAGCGGTACGCCGATGTAAGTGATCTTAATTTGTTAATGGAATTGCGCGTTGGCCAAGGAGGTATACACTCACGATATCCGAGGCTGAGACACCTTGCTGACAAGCCATCGAGAGCAGGACCTGTTTCCAATTTAGTTACGATGCCGATTCAGATAGGAACTCCTAGCTCGAAAGTTGCAAATGGTAGAAGATGTAGGACGAATACTGCGCCTGTGGTTATTGAGGTGTCGACGTGGCTTAACCTCAGCCTTACCACAACCTTACTTTGCGTTTGCCTAACCTGATGTCTAGCACCTTGCTACTAAAACGCTATAAACCAACACATCTACCACCTTATATTATAGCTGTTAAAACGTGTATTAGGAGCAAATATGTCGCAGCAGCACGTCTCCGAGCGACTCAAGGCTGCCCTAGATACTTTCCAGAGTATGCTAAAAGGCCCTTATATTGCAACCTTGCAACCCAGCTTCACATCGACAACAGCCTCAGATCTCGATACCTTTCTTCGAAAACAAGACGAGAATCGAAACCCATCGCTAGACATAACCGCGAAAATTTCACCTATCAAGACGATTTTTGACTTGACGTACAACACGAGACGCAAATCTAACGCCTCGGAGGAGAGCGCTTTCCGGCAACTATACGGCTGTCTGCAGTGCACCCTTTTAGCTGGGCACAATGTATATAGCGATATGCCGAAGCTTGTTGGCCTGTTGGAACAGACTGGGTGGGCTATTAAACTGCATGCTATAGGGCAGGTCCAAGAGCCCGTGTCGGAACATTGGTGGGAGTGTGTATGCCTTATCTGTGAGGAAATCACACGGTTGTGTACATCCTACATTTCTGGAGGTAATTGCTACTGTCCGCTAAGGCGATCAAAGTCATGACAATTATAGGTCTCCCTCCTGCTGAGAAACATGCCCACTCTATAACGTGGGACCAGATCAGGGACGCACAGAACCGGTATAGAATATCGCAAAGTCAAGATTTGTTGCAAGCTTACATCCCTAGTAATTTACCTTCTACCTTTAGCAGAAACTCCCTTACATGAGTGTCTTAGACGAAAAGCCCGACAAAATCAGTCAGTGGCTATCTCCTCCCGACCCGTCGTCTAGCTACAACGCTGCATTGGACGAACGGCAAGCAGAGACAGGCTTGTGGTTCTCAGCGAGTGATCAGTTTGCGAGATGGAAGACTACAAGTTGGTCTATTCTTTGGCTCTATGGAAAACCTGGCTGCGGTAAAACAATACTCGCAGCTACGGCCATCGAGAATATTACTTTGCACATCCGGAATCGTCCTAATCAGGCCGTAGTGTATTTCTACTTCACGTTTCGTGATATTCAAAAGCAAGGGCCACAGAATTTACTACTGTCAGTCGTCCAACAGCTCTACTCACAGAGCAAAACCTCTATTCGAGAACTGGACGAGCTCTTCCACATGTGCAAGAACGGTCAACGATTACCATCAATTGCTGAGCTAATGAAGGTCCTCCCGCCACTGATCAAGAGTTTCAATGAGACGTTCTTCGTTATTGATGCTCTCGATGAATGCGAAGAAACAGGACAAAAGGGCAGAGAAAAAACACTTCAATGCGTTAGCCAGATACTCGGATGGAGACTTGACACACTTCACATTATTATAACGAGTCGTCCCGAGAATGATATCGAAGATTTTATTCAACCATTTCTACAGTCCGATAATAAGATCTGTATCCAGAGTACGCTTGTTAACGAAGACATTCGCTCTTATATCTGCAAAAGACTCCAAAATGATTCACACTTCAGTCGCTGGAGAAAGTACCCGAATGTACAAAGAGAAATTGAATCGAATTTGATGGACAGAGTTGATGGGATGTAAGTTAGATGCGTTTCCGTTAGAGGTGTTTACTAACTACTTTGTGATTACAAGGTTTAGGTGGGCTCAGTGTCAGCTCGATGCCCTAGGTTCTTGCTTGAATCTACCTTCGCTTCGAAAAGCTCTTGTAGGTCTACCAGCGGACCTTGACGAGACATACGCACGAATACTACGCATGATTAAACCAGATTACCTCCGATATGCTATAACAATACTACAATGGCTAGTGTTTTCTGCTAGGCCGCTGCGTCTTAAAGAACTAGTTGAGGTCCTTGCTATCGAAATAGATTCCGAGCCTCGATTCGACCCTGAAGCTCGATTTCCTGAACCGCGGGATATACTAGCCATCTGCTCTAGCCTTGTTACCATCGTCCCTGTAACAGTTGATAATAGGGAGGAGAAAATAGTAACCGAAGAGATCGCACTAGCTCATTTCTCCGTCAAAGAGTACCTTGTTTCTGGTAGAGTCTTGGATGTACCAGGTTTCCAATATAGTATACAAACCGCTGAAGCTCGAATATCTCAAGCGTGTTTGATTTACCTCCTTTATTTTCAGGATTGTTCATTATTGGGCTCAAACATTCTCCGCGACTTCCCGCTTGCAAGATATGCTGCAGAATACTGGACTTACCATGCGCGAGCAGCTGAAGCGGATGCAGATCGAGTGACTCTCTTCAGTGTACAGCTATTCCAGTCTGAAAGTGATGCCTATGTAAACTGGATTCGACTGTTTGATCCCGAGGAACAATGGAGAGGTATTGATATGAGCAAGAACAAAAGTCACATCGCCAATCCACTATATTATGCATCATACGAGGCCCTATCTGGACCCGTTACAGTTCTACTCAGCAAAGACGTCGACGTCAATGCTCAAGGCGGATTCTACGGCAATGCTCTCCAGGCTGCCTTAGCTGGAGGCCACGAGAAGATCGTTGAGATGCTGCTCGGCAAAGGCGCCGACGTCAACGCTCAAGGCGGATTCTACGGCAATGCTCTCCAGGCTGCCTCAGCTGGAGGCCACGAGAAGATCGTTGAGATACTGCTCGGCAAAGGCGCCGACGTCAATGCTCAAGGCGGCGACGACGGCAATGCTCTCCAGGCTGCCTCAGCTGGAGGCCACGAGAAGATCGTTGAGATACTGCTCGGCAAAGGCGCCGACGTCAATGCTCAAGGCGGCGACGACGGCAATGCTCTCCAGGCTGCCTCAGCTGGAGGCCACGAGAAGATCGTTGAGATGCTGCTCGGCAAAGGCGCCGACGTCAACGCTCAAGGCGGATTCTACGGCAATGCTCTCCAGGCTGCCTCAGCTGGAGGCCACGAGAAGATCGTTGAGATGCTGCTCGGCAAAGGCGCCGACGTCAATGCTCAAGGCGGCCGTTACGGCAATGCTCTCCAGGCTGCCTCAGCTGGAGGCCACGAGAAGATCGTTGAGATGCTGCTCAGCAAAGGCGCCGACGTCGACGCTCAAGGCGGCGGCTACGGCAATGCTCTCCAGGCTGCCTCAGCTGGAGGCCACGAGAAGATCGTTGAGATGCTGCTCGGCAAAGGCGCCGACGTCAATGCTCAAGGCGGATTCGACGGCAATGCTCTCCAGGCTGCCTCAGCTGGAGGCCACGAGAAGATCGTTGAGATACTGCTCGGCAAAGGCGCCGACGTCAATGCTCAAGGCGGATTCTACGGCAATGCTCTCCAGGCTGCCTCAGCTAGAGGCCACGAGAAGATCGTTCAGATGCTAGAGGCGTATTATCAATCTAGATCAGAAAGATTTGTTTAGGTAAGAATGTGTTGAATACGCAGGTCTCAGCGAAAGTCAGTTTGGATGTCATTCCCAATGTATGGTATCAATTGTGATATTGTATTGTCTTAATGATTCTATGAAGTGGGTTGCGAATTAAATACAGGTATGGATTTGTGGGTGCCGAGCCAATTAGGCGAGGGAAGTCATGTGATGGTCAGGTGATACTGACTTCAACAGAATGTATACCTATTAAACAATCAATCTACTTCATCTTTATCTATTTTTTTATAACTGAAACAGAAGAGAGGTGTGGGGAAGCTCATGCCTTTATACAGTGCTTTTGGCCTAAGATTATAATTTCTAATCAACCTGTTGCTCTGTTCTAGCATATTCCAGAAACCCGAGGTGTCTGACACCGATTTCGTATGCCTCTCCTCTATTGTTCTGCTCGCAACTATACTCGCTGTGATTACTATTTGTCTTTTAACGTCTTCGCCAGGTCATCGCAGTCTGGCGTGCTGATACCGTGCTCCTTTTGGTACTCCTGTAGCCCTTACAGACTGTTATCGATAAGGTCATCTTTGAATTTGTCAGCAGTCTTGTACAGTCAGAGGAGCGGATTCGCCTTGGAGTCTAGGACTAGAAATCTAAGGGGTTCATCTTTCTAAGCAGAGCATAAAACAGTTTGAGGAAAAGAAAAGCCAGAAGTGGAAAGCTAGAATTGAGTAGCCTAGATGTCCAAAACAGTTCAAAGTTCGAGTCGACGTGACAATAGCACTTCCTACCCGAAGCCACTTTTTGCTGATCGGAGGATATCAGGAAACGGGAATTTTCCGCCAGTATCCGCCATACACAGCCACAAGCTTCGTATTCACACGTTTAGCAGCCACAGTTAATATTACATTAAAATATAATATATTTTACTAAGATTACTATAATCGCGACACAGCTGACCAGGATCCTTGTCGCTTGATTAGAGGAAGTATCAGCCCAGACAGCGACGTGGTATAACATAGCGCGCCCCAGCCGCCACAAGACTAATAATCGCTTTTTAGTATTATAATAAAACCTAGATATCTACATCTAATTATTCTCTGAGTTTAAAAGATAAAAAAGGCTGGATTATGTGTTGTGAGTCGAGCGGCCTTAACATAGTACAAAAGGGGGCTCTCTAAAAATTAAGGGGGCAACAACAATATAATAAATAATTTTAGAATTAATAGGTTAGTGTGGGTACTCCTCTACACGTAGTACACCACTTTGTGAGTGGAATACAGTTGTGTAGAATGGTGATTGATTATTGTATTGAGGAAGGATGGATGAACCTGTGAGGTTTATCCCCTTCCTCGCCTAATCGGGACTAGCGTTCTAATCACGTGTCGTCCCTCTACATACAGTATGAATGATACCAACAGTTAGAAGTATTTAAGAGAAGCATATAATATAACTAAAATATAAATAAATATAAATTTTAATACGTTCACAAATTTAAAGTCGTGTGAACTTGAAGTACCTATGGTTTGTCTCGTTATAGGGTGCGTCTCGGGATGTAGCGATAGACGTTAACCTATTTAATATCAATTTGATCAGAGACTTATTCATGAAGGTCACTAGCTTATGTCACGTGCTAGATCTCATGAATAACTTGACTTCATGTCATGTACAGTAATTATGGACTAAAACATTAAGCAATTTCTCAAGCTTCCTATGGTTCCAAGTATATTCATAATTATTTAATTTCAACAAGTAGGTTACTACCACGAGGTCTGATAGGTCTGATACCTCTTGGAGGTTCTCATCAAGATGCCTCGCCTCCTCCCACGAGAAGGCTTGACTTTAGAAGCAGCCTTTGTCCCTATTCAACTCATATTACTTGAACCTCTATTGACCGGAGGCCTCCTCGCGACAATTTTATATGTACCTACCCACCTTGAACGCATATTACCAGCTCCTCTTGCGTTCTACGCCTTCTCATCACAAACACTTCTGACACTCAAAATACTCTTCGCTCTCGGCCTCGTCCTCAAAACCAACTCTCTCCTCTCACGCCTCGCTCTTAACAATTTCAGCTTGAAAAGGACTCCTTTCAAACACGGAGAAGAAATCGCAGTGGTAACTGGAGGCTCGAACGGTCTCGGCGAAGCCATCGTGCACGCTCTATCGCCCAGCGTCCGCTCCATCCACGTCCTCGACGTTGTCCCGCCATCTAAACCACTCCGTAAATCCCCTCTCCCAAGGTCCCATTCTCTCATATATATATTCACAGCCCAAAGCTAACTCCCATACAATAAAGCCCCCAACGCACACTTCTACACCGTAGACCTAGCATCCAGCAAGTCCATCGCGGCGACCGCGGCCGCCATCTCGTCGACGCACGGGGCGGCGACGATCCTGATCTCCAACGCGGCGACGTCGAACCGTGAGACGCTTCTTTCTCTCACCGAAGCTCAAATCCAGCGTATTTTCAGCGTCAATGTCATTGCGCACTTCCATCTCGTGCAGGCGTTCCTCCCCGCCATGATCGAGGCCAAGCGGGGGCACGTGGTCACGGTAGCCAGTATGGGAAGCTACAGCGTCGAGGCCGGGAATGTCGACTATGGCTGTACGAAGGCGGCGGTGTTGGCTTTCCACGAGGGCCTGACCCAGGAGTTGAAGTGGAGATATGGAGCGCCGGGGGTGCGGACGACGTAAGTTATAATTTCATTCTAATATCAATCTAATTTTTTTTTTAGTCTTCTTCCACTCCCATTACATTCAGCCTTTCCCATCTGCACTTACATTCGACTAAAGTTTCAAAAAACCATTTTCCTTTCCCTGTTTCTCCTTTCCACCACCTCCACTCCCCCTAGCACCTTTTCTGATCTTCTTCAATTAATGTCAAAAACAGCGTCGTCCACCCAGCATATGTCCGCACGCCCGCCCTGGCACCCTTCGTAGCCAAGATTCAAAAGGCGGGCTTCTTGGTTCTAGAACCCGAGACGGTAGCAGAGAAGATTGTAAAACAGCTGCATTCGGGCCGGGGCGCTCAGCTCGTTGTGCCCGAGCGGTTTGGCTTCGCAACGGGCCTGAGGGGTTGGCCAAGTTGGATCCAAGAGTATGTTAGAAATGGAATCAGTCAGTAAGTTTACGTTGGGATGGCGACAGAAAAAGTGTAGCAGAAGAGGAAGGCTAGGGTTGATAAGATTTGGAAAGGGCATAGTCATTATTTTTTAAGAAAAATCATAAGGAACAGATCACTAATCGGTAATATTGTAAGTCACATTATTTGAAACTACTGACAGAAAAATATTGTTAATAAATATAAATCAACGTTTCCGTTGGATATATATACACTGCACATGCCATTCTACATCCGAGAAAGTCTCAATTTCAACCGCTCAAGAGTCTGCTCTTCGCAAGCTCCAATTCCCATGCCTCATTTGGCTCTTTTGATTAAAGATTAAAGGTGAGGTCCACAAAAGACACGTAATAAGTAACTTATTTCTTCGCCGCCATCGCCAAGGCATATTTCACTGCTGGTACTTCCTCGTCCTCCTTTAAAATCGGAGGTTCTGGGCCAATAGGCGTAATGCTGAAAGGATTGATCTGTTCCGAGATTTAGTATCCTGAAGAATAGAAAGCCAGTGGTTACGGGAAATCTTACCTGAAGATGACTCTTGGTATAATGGTTCTTGATATGAGTAAACTCGGTCGTTTCCCCGAAGGCCGGGACATTCCAGTACAGATTTCTGAGCCATTTGTGCATATGCGGGAAGCCAGATCTGATATCGCGGATGTTGGTTTTGAAATGTTGAACGTAAACAACGTCGAACCTGACGATCGTAGTGTACAATCTGATGTCGGCCTCGGTGATGGATTTGCCGAAATAAAACGGCCCTTCCGACTCAGAAAGGTGTTTCTCTACCCGGTCCAAACTATTAAAGAGTATAGTGACGGCTTTAGAGTATGCTTCTTGCGAGGTGGCGAAGCCGGCCTTGTAGACGCCGTTGTTGATATCGTTATAAACCCATTCGTTCGCGGCATCGATGTCTTTTTCGAGGCTAGATGGGAGGAGGTGGACATCACGGTATTTTGGTTCGATAATATCATCAAACTGGATAAAAGTAGTCAATATTGGTTCCTCCGAGCTGCCAAGATATTTAGGGATACATGCCTCGGTATAAAACATCCTGATGATCTCGCTACTCTCATTACTGACGATCTTCCCCTGCTTCACATCGTAGAGCGTCGGCACGGTGAACCGCCCTTTATACTCCGGATCGACCTGGAGATATATTTCTCTCAAGTGCTTGAAGCTTTCATGGCCCTTCACAGGGTCCGGCCCGACATTCTCTCCGGGAACGTCTTTATCCTCGGAAGTAGCAAAGCGCCATCCTTTCTCCAGCATGTGCCAGTGGACGGAAGTATAGGGTATAATATCTTCAAGGCCTTTAAGTTTTCGCGTGATCAGGGTTCGGTGTGCCCAAGGGCATGCGTAGGAGACCTGAAAAAGAAGGTATTTATTAACTGGGGGTTTTCCACGAAAGGAAGAGTTGGCATCGAGCGTACATAGAGGTGAAATCGTCCTTTCTCAGGAGGAAACTCTCCGCCCTTCTTGATCCAATTCCTGAATTGCGATTGACCTCTCTTGAATTCGCCTGTTTTGTCGTTAGGAGCAACCCAATCCGTGATTTTGCTGTCCGTCTGCAAATCTCAGTTAGCCATCCACCCCGCATACCCCCCCACCCAAGCGGAGAAAATATATTCACCATTTTTACAGGATTTGTGGAAAAAAAACTTGAACTTCGGAATGGATTCGGGGGATTAGAGAATATGTTGATATGGGTGAGAGTCTGTCGGGCTCTTGAAAACATTAAATATCTGCTGGTGTTACTGGTACTGCTGGAACAGTAGAGCGGGGTTAATATTTAACGATGAGGTTATGCTTGATAAAATGACCAGGGTGCTTGCTAATGATGACAGCGACGCCCGCTTACATGCTCATGCGGGGCCATTATTAAGCGATGAACAACCTCGAGGCACAACAAAACCATACCATAATAATTTTACTCTTAGGCTTGATGCGAGTCTGTCTTGGAAGGTCTTGAGTGGGGCGCACTTCTATTCTGCTAAATTGATCTTAATCTCAAATGCTATTTGTACGACTTTCTCTCTAATCCCATGAGCCATAAATCATTTTTCCCCATAAGAACACCACAGGCACTAATCCCCCAATCGCCATTTACGCTCATTCATCATCATTTTATTTCATCTTCATCATGATATAAGGAACTTCCACATCTTCCTCCTCTACATCCTCTGCGCAAATCTCAAAGATTACATTCTTCTGGTGATCTGGAATCGGCTTCTTCGAGATGAAAGCGACAAGCTCGCTCAATTTCATCGCATATCGGTCCTTGAGCTTCGCTGGGCCGAAGAAACTGGCGTAGAGAAGGCTGACACCTGAGCTGAGCATGGTGATTGTGAGTCCCTTCTCATCGAAGTGGGCGATCAATTCCTTTAGAGTGATATCGTCTACCTCGAATCGATCCCACAACTTGTCTAGCGAAACTTCCCCGTTCTTGCCCTTGTATGTGACCTTTCCACTCTGAATAGGTTCAGAGAAACCAAAGAACGGTAGAGCGAGGTTAACAAAGCCATTCTTGAATCGCTCAATGTCCTCATTGCCATCAATGATCTTGTAAAACTCAAGGATGACAAGTCCGGTGACAAGAGCTGTGGTTGTAGCAATAGCAGGAATGATCTTTCCTGCGATAAACTTGGTCTTGTGTCTGTCGGCCAGCTCAATATTGTAATTCTCAGCACGGAGGTTGCTTGCAGCAGTGATGAAATCAATGTGATAATTCGTATCATCATCTTTCTCAAATTCAACGGGGATAAGTTTGTAGCCAGCTAATTGTTTAGGGGCCGGGAGTTTTTGAACTATATTCTCGAGTTCAGCGCTATCGCTGAAACCAGTGTTATTTGCATTTGGGTCCTAATACTGTTAGAAAACGCTCTCTCTATTGAGCAGAAATATACGTACTGGTTCGCTGTCATCAGCTTGAATCTTCACTGCGGCATTGGGTGAGAAATCCGGGATGATCATATTTTCCAACACTTTCTGGATAGTCGCATCATCCATACCCTTCGTATTAATACCGTAATTAAAAGCGTGAAGATTTGCACCCGCAACGATGAATGTCCAGTGAAATTCATTCTTCGTATCGAATTTTAATGGATCAGGAGCACGCTTTGGGCCGGACCAGAAAGGTTGCCCGCTTGAAGATACTGAGTCTTTGGGGAAGTTATACAACAGTTGCTGGATTGCATTGTTGAACTGCTTTTCAAACTGTAAACGAGCCCATTTAATACAGTCCTCAACACTAAGAGGCTTGTCTTCAACTAAAAAGTCTCGGATCATTTCCAGCGTGGCTTTCTCATTGCCACCCTGTTTCAAAGTTGACTCAATATAATTGGGTTGGGTGAGATAAAGGTTGACTGTTTCTGCTGGCTTGACAAAGTATGACTCGAAAACTTCACGAGCCCAAGCGATTGTATGCTCAATCTTATTTGGGAAGCTTCGTAGAGTACACATTGGGAACGATTGCTCTGGTGGATCTTGCGAGCTCGAATACGACTCGGTAAGATGAGGAATGATCACTTGGGTGTTGCCCTTTGTGCCCAGGGTACCACTCTCCAGTAACGGTTTTCTGAAGAAGACACAACGACGATCAACATATGTGCGAGCATCAACGTTATCCAAAGCATTGGTAACACCATCCAATGAATTCCAAAAGTTCTCATCGAAGATGTGTTCGGTGTCCTGTCCTACACGGTCTCGCATGGGAACAATATGGCCCTTCAAGTCTGGATTCATGCTTTGCACGGCGGCAGCAGCACACTCGCTCTTGAGCTGACCAACATTCTTGGGTCTGAAAAGGAATTGTCGGTTTAGATTGCTCTTCTCAATTGAGTCCATGTCTGTAACGGTGATTTTGCCTTTAGGTCCAGTAGCCAGGCCGATCATAGCCCAGTTCTTCAGCATCTCGCAACCAATTGCACCAGCTCCGACAAGGAATTCGTTAGTATTAGCAAGCTTTTCCTGAAATTCTCGACCAAAAACGGCAATCTGGCCATCATATCTGGAGTTGAGTGGTTTGCACAGTTCTTCGGTTCTTGGTGAGTTCTGTGGCAGCGATTCCAAGGAATCAAAATACAGATATTGAGTAATGGGGTGGAACTTTCCCGAGACAGCCTTGAGTACTTCCTGAGCCGTCAGACCACCAAAGAAGGCCGCCATAGGACTCAAGTCCCCTTGAGCTTGGAAACTAAGCTCGTGCAATAACTTCTCATCAATCTCGACATCCAACTTCTCCCGAACGGCGAATGCCTTAGCCGAACCATACACGACAGCAGCATCTTCCTTATCCATTGGCTTAGGAAGGCGGCCCTGTTGCTCTACAAAGGCGTGCAATGCTTGGAATCCAATGTGAAGCTGCTGAGGGCGGTCGAATTTGGCATAGTCGGAAATTAGGAATTCGGGATTCTTAATCGCGGCAGACATAGGCATGAAATCGATCAGTTTTGGCATCTTGACCTGGCTATATATACCTGCTTTTTTATACTGGCCAAGCCCAGAAACATCCCCAATCGAGAAAGTATATGGTCCTTTAACAGTGACTTTTCGTGGCTCCGCGGAGTTCAAGGCCTCCATCCCCACAAGTTCGGTAAAAGTAACGAAGTCTCCATCCTCAAGACCGTGTCTAGTCTCATCCAAAGCTGATACAAGTCCCTCTTCATCGATACCTGCAACAATTCCACTAACGGGAGTTTCTCCAGTTGGATCTATCACGGAGAATTTCTTGCCAAAGTCGCAGAATATAGACCCGAATAATCCGAATGTGTCGGCCACCACCAAATATATTCCCTTCTGGTGTAAGTAGTCACCAATCACGATCTGGTCTTTGATCGGGGTGTTCGTGAGTACAACAACTTGAAATTTGTCGAATTGCGAGAGGTCATGAGTCAAACTATTATATCGTCAGCTACTATCAAGACGGTCAACATGATTGATATGCTCACCTGGTGGCATCGAGGATGGAAACCGGGGTGTATGCATTCAACTCAGCAACACGCGGAGCTGTTACAGCTGCTCTAGGCTTGCCCACATCTTCTGGGTGGAGAAAGAACTGGGAGGAAAGGTCGGCAATTACGGCGGGGGCGGGGTCGTAGAGGGTGAGACTTTTTACCCCGGCGAGTGCAATATTTTTTGCAATCTCAACACCGAGGCCCTTTAATCCCACAATGAGCACATTAGAAGCGCTCATTCTTTTCATAGCCTCATGTCCTAGAACGTAAAGTTGCCTGCTATAAAGAGACTCGTCGATCTCATTGTTATTCGCCGCCGATCCGTCAACCTGCATTTTAGTTTCCATGTCGACGTCCTTGGAGCCCTAAACAGAGAAACATTAGTACGACAATTCTGCCCTCCGCTATACTGAGAGAAGAACGCAATCTGAAGCTCGCATGGAGCTTTTTGCCCCGCGCAGGTACAGTCTCAACTTACCGCCATAATCTTCTTTCGTGGTTGAAGAGTGTCGGCGTTGGACAGCTTTCGTTTCCCCAGCTGGCCTTCACCTTCTGGGAAGACCTGTGATGGAATGGTGGCGTTTGATCTACGTCCCAGGTAGAGTTGTTCTTCGGGTCCTACAGTCGGGAGCGGGACACCTGCGAGGCAGTAGTTTGGATCTGGTTGGGGTATTGAAGAAGTTGTCCTCGGTGCCGAGCGAAGTTGACAGGGTGTTGTATTTCAGATGCTGCAGATGGCAGCATAGAAAACAACAGGAGAGAGTGATTGTCTTTTGGTCGAAGACGAACAGGCAGCTGTGATGTTAAGTATCTGAGCCTCGTCGTCGAAACCTCTAGAGCAGCCGAGCTGATGACATAACAGCAGCAGCAGGCTATCGATTAGTTCTGCTGCTCGGCAACGGTAAGGCAGCAAGGCAGAGACGGTCACGCCTTCAGAGTCACACCGGACTGGGCAGGAGTGAGCAGCTGGCGGGAACTTTCCTGATTGATCACTCATCTGTAAATACTCTCTTGTAACGTGCGTATTTGGTTTTTCTATTTTCCATCTTTTGCATTTCTCAGCAGAACCGTAAACCCGATAGAGACATACAATACAGTACATGGTACTGTAGCTCGCAAGGTGTGAGTGGGTTCATGGTGCGAGGATTTCGGCGGCTAATCCTCGGTCCCACAACGACCCCGCCAAATCACATCACATCCCATCACATTCATCTCGCCGGAACACGTTCCATGGGGTCAGCGGAAAAGCCAGATTACGATGCTTCACATTTAGCCTGTGCCACACCAAGGGAAGGCTGGAAGACATGGTACGACAAAGCACGGGAGTATTCTCCATAGATCGTCGATGGCGTCCCGTAAGACCCGAGTTATTCCCCTGCTCACAAGATTGGAATGTCACAACCGGGTTCATGGAAAAAGCAATCAAGCCACAGCACAATTTTTTTAGAAGTATCTCCGAGTATTTATTGACTACTCGCTATCTGTAAACCCACCGCCTGAGCGACCTTGTCCCCTTATTGACATCTATGAGGCGTGGAGGAAAGAAACCATCGTTTCCACGATTTATCCGATCTTTTTAAGCTCAACATCGCTAGGGTCAGGTCAGCCACCTTTTCCAAATATTAGCTGATCAGCAGATACATACAAGATCAATTCAGAATTCGGCGGGATGCTGCCAGGGAAACCTCTAAAATAGCGATTGTCAGCTCTGCACCGTACATTATATTTTTGTGATTGGGGCGGAGTGGAGATGGGTCTCTTTGAGACATTGGAAAGGAATCTGGAAAGAGGGCTCGTAGTGGATGGAGCTTTTACCTAGAGCCATAGGCGTAGTCACTGTGATTGAGTATTAGCACTGAAACCCAACGGGGGCAGTTATTGGAGTCTGGCATGCTCTTCTTACCTGGTGATGTCCAATGTGGCTTTTTCACCCAGCTTCATCTTCGGCACCCCCTCATCCCAACCTGTATGAGCATGTCAATACGCCATTTCCTAAATGGCAGGGCGGCTATTGCTGGTGGTATGGATATGTACCCTTGATAACATTGCCCACTCCAATGTCTACAACGAAGGGACCGCGGCCGACCGAGGAATCAAATCTGGAATGTCGAGTCAGCAATCGATGACCCAAGTCAAATCTGCAAGGTACTGTCGCAGACGACTGCAAGGCACGACGACAGGACCAGACGAGATTCGAAGGGGAGCTCACTTTGCGCCTTTGTTATTCGGCTTTGAGGTATCTTTCAGGTAGCCAGTGTATTCAATGGTGACTTTATCACCGACGTTAGGGCTCGGGCCTTCGCCCTCTGCAAGAACAGTCTTTGTGACACCCATAATTGCTGGTGTGTGTGTGAAGCTTCGAATTGGGGTGCGGATGGAGCTCAGGATTCGAGGTGAGAAGCTGAGGCGAAGTTTTGGAATGGAAGAAGAGAACATAGACGGCTTTCTTGAGAAGTGGGGAGGGATGTGGAGGTCTTTATAAGTTTCTGCAGTCTGGAGATCGACCTGACAGGAGCTGTGCTGAAGGTCCACTCCGTAGCTTCTCGGACGGTAGCGGTACTATACTTGGTACTAGACCATTCACTATCCCCTACCCACACGGGGGGGCATCCGCCTCGAGGCTTGTTCATTGTCCATGGGTGTGGAGCATCTCTGGATCATCCCCCACAGGGCCCTGGGCGGTACGTCAAGGATGGACCCAGGTTACAGTACGTTGGGCGTGGCCCTGGGGTGAATTCAATTCTCATCTAGGCCAAGGGTCAAGAAGGGTCGGTGAGGTTAGGTTCTTTAGGTTGGTCAGGCTGCTGGCCGTAGCAAGTTGGAGGGGTTACGCCTTTCTGCTCAGATCTTGACTGCGTGTTGTGTTCCCCTCTATTCCGTTGGGCGGACGCGTGGCGGCGGGATGTGGTGCGGTGTGGGATCAGGATCAGATAGCGTGGTGTAGTTGTGCAATGAGCGCATTCTATCTATACTGTACTACCGTACTACCGTACTGCTGTACCGCTGTACTGCTGGACCACTGTATCACCGTCCTGTTCCTTCAAACAAGACGTTGGTGGGGTGAGCGTGGAAAAGCCAAAAACGTGCTTTCCCAATGTGTGATAACCGTCCCTTCCCGTTTAAGCAAAATTAACCTACAGCATCTCCCAATCCAATACGGCAGTGAAATAAGATCTTTTTCTCCTTCTTCTTCTTCTTCTTCTTCTTCTTCATCACTTTTTTCTTCATCCCTTCCTCCTTCTCCCTCCTCTCGACAAAGGTACGCGCTCTCAGACCGCACGTACTATACCGTACTATATAGTATACATTACTGCACTTGATCGCCCAGCCCAACCTGCAAGCGCCTTTAAATGTCTGGTCTGCCGCCTGCCGTCTGCACGTCAATCATAACGTAGGATGCGGTGGGCCAGGAGAGCACGGCAACTGGAACTGCAACTGGGCTGCATGGCACGGCAATGCATCAGACAGCAATCGTCCACGATGCGATCTGGTGGATGACAGGACAGTTACTGGTACGGTACGGGGTCAGGCATACGGTACAGTAACCTTACAGAACATTACAGCACGGCCAGGTACAGTATATCGCTGCTTGGTAGTTTAGTTGCCCCTGCCGCCGAAATTGTGTTGATGTCAGCTATCCTTCATCTCACTACTAACTACTCACTACAGTCCATCATAAATTATGCGTTCTCGGGAGTCAATATGGAGTCCTCTATCCTTTGTACTGCACAGGACTGGACACGGGAGTAATAGGAAAGCCACCATGACCAAGTGTCAGCCTTGGGAGCGCAAGATCATTGGAGAACCGTGAGACCTCGAAACGGCAAAATCCACCCTTCTTTTCTGGTGCTTCACCACCGGCCGCAGCAAATCAAACGGCTCAACCATCAGCTCCCCTCGCAGCAATCTCAAACCAAGTTCATCCTTCCTTCCGGTCCACCTCCCCCGCTCGTTAAACTATTCCAATGCACATTCCCATCCCCCGATGGTGGCGGTTACGGCTTATCGACGATTCGGCCGGCTTCTGCCAGCCACGACGGTTCTGTCCTGTCGGCACGGTGATTGATGCCATCCATGCCTCAGTCGTTCTCCTCCGTACCTGATGCAGCCAATGTCAAATCTTACTTGGGGGTCCTACCGGGTCGTGCCAACAATAATATTCCTTCGGATCCTCTCTGCCTTGCATGCAACGAGCTTGAACAACCACAACTCGGGTGCCATGTCGGGACGGCCACGAGGTGAAACGATGAAACGAGACTGCCGTTGGGGATTTTCCCCCCAGGTCAAGGGTCGAACTGGAAAATACCCGACTGACGTTGGGCATCTGCATTTTTCTCCGAGACACATGTGAAAAACTACACTTCTGGATATTTAGATCCAGAGGCGGTACTCCAAGTGTTTCGAAAAAGCAAAAGAAACAACCAAAGAAAGAGATTGTGTGCCGCCCAAGAGGGAGGGCTGCCGTATCTCATGCGTGGTTGATGTGCTTAGCATCCCACGTATACCCCACGAATCATTATTACTATTCCAAGGGGTCTTAGGCTCGTTTATCGACTATTTTATATTAAGCAGCAAGGTCATATTAACTGCAAGCTCGTATCTTTTGCCTTTTTCCTGATTTCGATGTTGCCACCAGCCAGGAACCTGGTTGTATCAAGTCCGGTCTTGTCTTGCACAGTCATACCTGCGACTTCATCTACAGACCACACCGAGGAAGTTTACGGATGGCAAGATCTTGCGGCCAAAATCTCTCGAAAATGCTCAAGCGTCATATATGTGGGGGCTGCCTATATGAGGGTGTGCAAGTGTTCGGGTATAGCAAACTGCAGAGATTACAGTTTGGCATCAAGCCTGACTCTTTGGCTCTAGTTTAGCTCCTTATGCCCGTTTTCAAGTTTTCTATCTCCCATGCCTATTTCTTCCAGGCTCATTATGGCAGCCATTTCAAACTGACCCCGGCGGTTCGAAGAGCCATGGAGGGGTGAGCGCATCCATGACTACTCACGTGACAGAGTTCGCATGTCTTAATCGATAACTGCGTGCATATTACCTCCACGCTCGAACCATGGAATAGATGTGGGCTACAAGCGAAGTTCTCACTCTAAGGTTTCAGATGTCAGACGGTAGGCGCCAGAATCATGTGAGGAACATCAAATCTAGAATAGCAGGAAAGTCATATGAAATAATAGTATAGACGGAAAAAAGAGTCTTTGGGCTACACATAATCCGGAAATTCTTAACTCCTTGTTTTCCTTCCCAAAGTTTGGAACGAAACTCTCTCCGCATTTACCGAAGCATTGCTAGCTCTCAAAAGACTATTTGATTCTTAAAACATCATAGAGCTGATATCATATAATATCTCACTGGTTCGGCGAATAATTGTTTGGCGGAAATAGCTCCGGGGATGCCGGGAGGTTGACGCCCCTGGCTTATTGCTATGGAGCTCCTTATGTGCACAGTCGCTTTATGCTTGTGCTCGTAACCTCTCATCCTCCACAAGTCCAATTCCCGCCGCCAATAATTTCAATCCCTACAGTGAAGTCCCAGTTCGACAATACTAAGTGCACCTGTGAGGCACGTCGCCTATGCATCATCAATTACAGTAAAAATAACAGTTAGATGAATTAGTCGGGTAACTTCTTGGCAATGTATCCTTGGATCAGCATAACCACGATTCTTTTCACTTCGCAAATGTGTTGCTCAAGCAAGGCACTCTAAATCACTTACACAACCCCCACAATAAGAAATCGTGAAGAAGCCATAGCAAAACTCAAGCTTGGCTTGTGTATCTCTTCATACCCGGATCGCCTTACCGCTATTCTCTCCTCTGGGCCGAGACGAGTGTAATATGCCTCTCTCCCTTGTTATAAACAATTCCAAAACCGTCGGCTACTCAATGGGCCTTTCGATTCCACATTTTGTCATTCTATTATCAGTTCACTGTTTCATCTAAACCAAATTTTGCTCAGTCTTGGTCAACTACCAATATCTAAATTCATACGATTGTCAGGGAATTGTATAAATGACCATGACGGTGAAACGCTCAGTAGCACTGCTGATGCCAAGCATCTTTCTACTACGAGTTTCATGGGGCATGGCAACAAGTAAGGATACCTTAACTCGAAGCTCTTCTAGATGATACTACTCTCTAGATTATTCTGACTTGATCCAAGATGAAACAATGCAGCGTCATCTCAGTTCCTGGTTGCCGGGCGAACCATACAGGTAGGCTAACAGCCTATTCTCTAGATTAGAGTCGGCTTTTGGAGGGATTGCTTAGTTAGCTGACATTCTTCTTCGTTCTTTGATCAGCTTCCAACCGTCAGATTAAATGGCAAAAGAATCACCAATGGCATTCAAGCAACTCAGCTATGAGTAAGTGCAAAATGCAATCCACCATATCTCTCACGTTGTTCGCAAAGTCAGACTCTTGGCTAGAGCAATGATACTCACAAATCGTACAGCTTCTCCTAGAGAATCCGTGGCACTACTCCAGCCACTTATTTACGAGCTGGGACAGGATAAAGGTGAATCTTGAGATTGACTACTTATTGTAGAGATATACACTAGTTGATAAGCGCAAGCTATTGGCTCGAAGGTCAACCGAGCATTACAACCCTCGTTATTCAAACAGGAACATTTTACAATGAGACAACATCCGGGAGATATGTTGTCATTGTGGAGTGTGAAATCCACTTCTCGCGTGGGGAGCTGATGCTGTAAGAGCGCGATCTCTCAGAGATATCCAAATGGGTCGGCCCGGCTTGTTTTGGCGAAGAAATCGCATCAGAAGCTGCAGCAAATGAGAATGTTATCTGAGACGACAAAGGAACGAGTGGTGAGGGAAAATGGTCAGCTTGCGCCTTTTTTCATTCCCGATGGGGATCAATTTGGCCAACCTACCTTCCTTCCATGGCGTACAGTGGCACTGTAGCAGATCAAGGCTCCAAGCCTGACAAAGCCCGATTTTCGTTTCTTTTTTTCCCTCCGTTGCTTTTTCTTCTACCCTGTTGCGTAATCAGGTTGCGTCAGGTTGCGTCAAGTTGCATCCTCTGAAAACACCCTCAGCCAGGGTATACAATCGAACGATCCAATGCTGGGGTATGCCATACAAGTAAGCATCACCACGAGGAGCGCATCACCGCCGGACTAGGCGGAGCCCCTTAAAACGCCTCGCTTAACAAGAGCAGACGAATCTAAATCCCGCCTCCTGGCTATTCTTTGCCTCTCCCTATAATAATAAACCTCGTCTTTGAGTTTGACTCATTGACCCTCTTGTCGTGCTTTTAAATTCGGAGAGAAGTAACTCACGGTGTAAGGGAGGGATGGGCTGGATCATTGAAATCTTGAAGTGTGGAGAGGGTATAAAAGAAATAGTCCGTGGATTTGAGCGAGAACCAAAAAACTAATTTGCCAACGATGTAAACCAAACACTCAAAAACCAATATCTAGAACTTTATACAAACACTTAACTCCTACATTCCGTTATGGTATTTCCCACTTCCAGGTCCCGATGTGCCGAGCCCTGGATAAAGCATAATGAGAGATGATCCCGACCCTTTATGACGGGCTATGGCCCATCATCTATCATCTATCATCCACCACCTCTTATGAGCACCTCATTATTGTCCCTTCCGGGCCATCAGATCATCACCGGTCCATCCAAATCCAACCATATCCAATCCAAGCCATCCCACCCTAAAAACCTTCACACAGAACGCAGACAAAAATATCCCGAAGCCGTTGAAATAAGCCGGCTCGGCAGACAAACTCAACTCCTCCTTTTTAACTCTTAACACTACTCCCAAAACTGCTCATTCCATCCTTCCACTTCTCACCCATCTTCTCTCCAAAACCACCCATCCACTTTGGCATCTTCATCCGCATCCTCACACGTCCCTCGACGATCGCCTCGACGCAATTGATCATGCCAAAGGCACTGGACCCGATGGCTCTGAAGAAGGCTACCGACGCAACACTCCACAGGATGAATCTCAAGTAGAAGTTATTCCCGACTTCGGTGGCTCCGTAGGCTTCGGATACGGCCATGGCAAGGATGGCGTTAGCCACCATCCAAACGACTACCATGTAGGTTCGTACCGACTTATAGTAGTCTTCCTGCTGTTGTGACTCAGAAACCTGGGGTTGGGGGACCTCCACTCTGTCTCGTAGGTTGCGGAGGGCTTCATCGTAGCCGGAATCAATATCGAGCTGTTCGGAAGGCATCTCTAGCTCTACCGTCGACCCTTTGCCGTGGCCCATTGCGGCTCCCAAATCCGTGTGGATGACATTATCACCTTTCGTACCCCAAGATATATCGTGCGTATTGCAAAAAGCGTATACCTGCAGTGTACAGATATACGAAGGGAGCAGAAGGAAGTATTGGGCGGAAGAAGTGAACATGTGCCAAGGCTCGAGATATAGGAACGACATGAGGAAGTACAATCCGAAAGTCGACGCAATGGAAACAATCAAGTTAGTGAAGAGATTGTTGCCATAGTGGAGACTACTCGCGTGGTTTCTGAACTCTCGAACAATAATGTAGATACAGGCGAAGGTGTTGTACGCCATGATGATGCTGTAAATAATCATTGATGTCAAGTACAATTTCTTTGCACCTTGGGGCCGATTTCCCATTGAGAGGATAAATTGTGTACAGATGAGGAGAACACAAGTGTAACGGAGGATGACAAATATAACCAGTCCTATATTATGGCCGAAAGGATCGACTGTGGGATCGGACAGAGAACCAGCTACAAAGTAGAAGGTCAGGTAGAAATTGGCAAGGGCGAAGTAGGTGAAAAGAAGGTTGATGAACTGGTAGACGAATTCAATGTGCAGGAGAATTTTCCGCCCAATCGTGTGGTCTGTACGCCAGATTTGGCGGAAGTGGACCAGAGAGTAGACGGCGGCGAAGAAGGCTCCGTTTAGCCATCTCCGACGTTGCGAAACAAATTCAGGAACGGTATCTATTATAATTAGCGCCATTCAACTCATCCCAGGCAATAAACTTACCAGGAACATCAGTCTCTCCGGTACAGCTCTTGACGTATTTCAAGACCCATCTCTCATCTCTCTTAGCCACCAACTCCCAACACAGAATACGATCCTCGGCCAAATACATATTTGCTGTAAAGACGTCTGCATTTTGGCCATGAAGAGTCTCTCCCTTGAAATATTGGCTCAACGGTCCGTGGCCCGTGTGGTCGTTCTGCAGAGCATGATACCTATAAGCACTCAATGCTCCTGGCAACACTGTGATATATCCGAAGACAGATTCCAACGGTTTGTCCAAGATGTTGGACATTTTGTATTCAAAGTTCTGTGAAGCAACCAATGGATTCAAAAGACCTGTTCCAAATTTGCCTTTCATGGCTTTGATCTCACCACAAGCTCCGGCGACGTTGGAGTCCGTGTCGAAAGCCTTCCACAAGTGATATAGGGAGTTTCCACCAGGTTTTGTTCCCACGTCGAGAAGAATACAGATATTAGGGGTAAGAGCACGTCCAAAAGCATTGAAAAACCAGCGATGGGAATTCAACTTCTTGGCGTTCTTCTCCTTCATGCAGAATATCATCTGACAAGGTACAATTCCTTTCTCTGCCCCCTTGAATTTCAAATCTGAATCCAGAGAAACTTGAGTTGTATATTCGTAGACGTGCGCCTGCACCTCTTTTTGATTGACCAAGTTCTTCGCGATGCCATCTTGATAGACGCCCATAGCGGCAAGAGCATCCAATGTCCGCGGATGAACTTTCTGTCTTCCATCAGAAACAATGCAGACAACAATCTTCTGCCAGCCGTGCTCTCCCCAAGTTCTAGACTTAGACCGAGAACAAAAATGCGAGATGTTTTTCATGACTGCGTGCATTGTTCTGGTAAAGGCAATTTCGTCTTCGTTGTACATGGTGATGCAAATAAAGAGCTCGGTTTCCCTTGACGTGTTTCCGATATTTTGTCGCAACTTGTATCCTTTTGACACGAAGTCATCCGGGTCACAGGTGACGGCCGTATATCGCATATGTGTAAATTCAATATCGTCTCGCCGTGGCAAGAAACTATAGAGAATCGTGGGAATTTTACACTCAAGAATGAGTTCTCCATTAATAAGTCTGACTTCCTTTTTGGACATTTGAGCTTGTCTTGCTCCTCTTCGCTCCTGCTTTCCATCTGGAGCTGGGCCATAGTGTTCATAATCTTCTCTAGATTCCTGGTCGTCTGCAATTGTCGATGCAGACATATATGACTCCCTCTTCGACTTCAACGGGCTATCAGGACCAAACACATCGTCGCCATCAACGATATCGTTCTCCAAAGGAATTGCTATCGTAGCGTCATCTGCGAATGATGAGCTTCGAGCGAATAGAGGTTGAGGAGGTAAAGGTCGCCGAGGGCTTCCTCCATATCGAGAAGATGGCGTTCCTGGCCTGGCATTGCCATTGATGTCCGGCGGTTCGAAATTTAGATTTGGAGGTGGTCTATTGAACTCGGCAGATCCTCTAGATGGACTCCAAGACCGTGTGGGTGAGACCCGCCCGCTTGGTGAGTAAGCGTTATATGAAGGTTCATGTGGTGGCATATCAGGCACGTCAATAATAGATGGCGCGCGTGAGTGTGACGAGATTGCGGATGGTTGATATGATCTTTGAGGACTGTAGGGGCGGCTACTAGGAGAAATTGGTAAGCTTATTTTCTCACTCTCAAAATTTGGTTCTAAGACTGGGAAGAATAATTTGTGCGCAGCTCGAGACTCTTTTCTGCGGGAAGGCCCATCTGGTAAGCTGGGTAGCAGTTGCGTAATGTCTTTCACTGAAGACTTCGGCACTTTTCTACCTGGAATAGATTCGCCTTCTACCTTCAGAGACAAAACTTTCTCTGGAGATTGGACTGGGTTTGACTTGAAATGAATCTGAAGAGGACGAGGAACAAGATGCTCTGCTACATACGGTCTGTTGTCTGGTTCATCGACAGATGTCAATAATCGCACATGCGACGAGTTGCTAACTTGTCCTGTCGGGGTTGATCCATCTTCATCGCCGTAGAATGGAGGTTCGGAGTATAGGGGAGGTCGAGAAGGGGTATTTGGACTGTCCATATTGAAGGTGACTTTGAATGCGTATTGAAAATTGCGCCAATCCGCCTTGAAGAATAGGTCTTTATTTTGAGACCATCAGGTTTTGGCCTATTTGAAAAAGCAATTTCTGAGGATAACTAGCTTGGGGTATCGTATCGTCAGGAAAGTAAAGGTTTGGGTTTGTCAAAATTGCAGGCAACGGACAAGTGCGTTGGTGATCTGCGAAGGCTTGAGGAGCTACTGTAGATATTGGGTGTTGTTCTGCGACGAATCCGTTGCTACGGCAACGGTGTTCGGATATCGCCACGTGATACTTCCCCGTAGGGCAAATTGGCGGAATAAACCGACATACGAAAGTCCCTTAGTATACCGGTCCGGTGCATTATAAAATATAGTATACGGATTATTTATGTAGCTTGGCGTTTCTTTTCTTAATCTATCTTGATAGGGTTGGAGGCGCTCCTCCTAAGCTCTTCAACTCCGTTAACTCTTCCATGCACCCACTTCAAAATCATGGTGCTGCCCGTCATTAGGGCCGCTGAAATGATACAAAGCGATAGCTTTTTCCAAGTGGAAAGAAGCGCAAGGAGTGGGTAGGGATACCTGCAAAGAGTGTCAATAATTGTGGCCACCGAATATTGAGCTGTTAGGGTGTCCCACCATCCGTTGAGCGAGAAACAGTACTCCACCCAGCCCCAGTACAAGAGGATCATCACCGAGCCAAGCGTCATGGCACTAGAAGCCTTAATTGACCAAGGAGGGCTCAATAGCATCAAATCTAGTGTTAACATGACAGCCGGCATAGCGTGGAAGCCGAAGTCCGGAATAAATGGAAGCTCATGCCCCGGAGGCACGACCAACCTTTTATCAACGGCGCGAAGGCCCCAATACAGGATGCTGACGAGAACCTCCAGAGGCGTTGCGCAGACCGAAAACATGTTCTTCAGAGCAAAAAGCTGTTCACTGAGAGAAATATCTGCAAGGAGACCAACTCCGAATGTTATAGTCGATATTGTTAGTGCGATGATAGTTAGGAACTGGTACGAGCCGCCGAATCCATTATGTAGAGGATTCGTAATGTTGGGGAGCCACGAAAATGATGCCGCAAAGAATGAAAGCCCCACCACGTGGATGATAACGGAGACTCTTCTCGGCGAGAAGGCAGGCCTCTGTAGAGCGTGTGTTGTCATCGTCAGAAGCTAGAACTTGACCAGGTCGCTAGACCTGACTGTTTGAGACTAACGAAGATGCAAGAGGTATGAAGTATATATTGGATCAATGGACAAATGCCGAAAGGACTGGTTTTAAGAAGAGTGCATTCATCGGGGGGGGAGGCGAGGTTGAGGGATGAGCTAAAACAGCAGTCAGGGCATATCATGAGATGTTGACTTAGGCTTTTTCAACATACTCCACAGAAAAGAGAACTTGAAATTAGCACGTGAGGCAAAACCAAAGTACATTTATCAGATTTTTTATTTAGTCTAATTTGTCGCAAATAGTATTGCCAAAAAAACCCTCCACAACGCCTGTAGTGTGTCGGTTCCTATTCAAAGGCAATTTCTTCTTATCCAGGTACAATTTTAATAATTAGCGGCAATTTTAGACTTGGAGACCTATTCTTAGTGTATTCATACTCAAGTACATGTGCTAATTTCCTACCACTTTTGCCGGAGAGCTCGGTAGGATAGGTTTATTCCAAAGCGCCTTTCCTACCAAGGTTAGACGGCCACGGTACCTACAGTAGATTCAAGATCGTCATCAGTAACCCCATACTAGTGTATGCATACTATGGGTATTTTTAACGTTCCATTCGCAACTCATGACTAGTAGTAGTAAGTATTTGGTATGGAAATAGTATTATGGAGATGTAAGAAAATATCCAAATAGTGTGAACAGTCATATTTTTGTCACTACGTGACTCGCAAGCCTCAGTATCACTCATAAAATTATCACAATTTTTTCCGGGACATATTATTGCTTTAAATCCTCATTTCTTGGATCCTAAATGTACAACCCCTTCTTTAATTCAATCCCCTTCTCCTCAAAACATCTATCCTCAACAAAATAAACTTCTGATCAGATCAAAGCCGAAAACGATGGCATGAGATCACAAACGATACAGAAGAAGGTATGGTAGCATTTTTCAATGCCAAGATGAAGTTCGATGACAAGAAAACATTGTGAGCAGATGCTCGTGGTCAGCGGTTGCTGATTATTCTATTGTACAACGAGATAATATGAGATCCGTGCGGTGTGATGGGTATATGGCAGGGCGAAAAACGCTGGGCCTACAAGTGATGTCATTATTTAGTTCCAGCCGAGAGAGTTCTCTGCCATCATCGGTGCTGAGATTTGTTGCGTTCGAGCAGAGTTTCCTGTTCGCCCACTTCCTCTACTATTTCGATCATTCCCAGGGCTTGTTCGACCACCAGACATGAAAGCCGTTGCGCCCCCAAGCAGTGCGGGGCTGCCTGATTGTCTCATCTCAGACGGATTCATCATGGAACTCGATCGTCGATGGCTTTGCTTGCGTCTCTTGTATCTTCGAGCAATCAAGAACATAGCCGCACCATAAGCTACAGAGCCTCCGACAGCCGCTAACGCAATACCAGCTGTTGTTCCGCTCACGCCTGATCCGGACTGGGATTGGGTATTGTAGATATCTCCGTTGTTGCCGACGGCTGCGCTAGAAGTAGCTGAGCTGCCACTGCCTGTTCCAGACGCTCCATTGTCCAAGGTTGACCCAGGAGTTATAGGAATCGCAGGGTTGATATAGCTCATCAAGGTGTTGACACTTGGATTGGGATTGTTATAAAGCGGGGCGTTCGGAAGATGAATATCCAATGAGAGTGTGCTGACCATATTCGTGGGAATAAAGGCATTCGCCAAGGTTGTAATATAACCTACTTGTTGGGTTGTGTCCATTGGAATAAGGCTATGCATCGTGACCTGTGTTGTATCGAGGGACAAGCCATATGCGAGGCCAGGAGCAAGCCAATTGAAAATCTGAGCTGAAGACAACGGGTTATCCACAACAAAGGCATAGTTCAAGGCAAATCCGAATCCAACCTGGATCATAGTGGTACCTTCTGGTTGTGCAGTTGCATTGGGTGAAATGATAACTTTGGGCAACAATGAGCTGATTCCAGTTGGGGCAGAGCCGGTTTGAGACGCTCCAGTTGAAGACTGCTGAGCGAGAATTGTTGATGGTAGCCATTGAGCCGTTGCTGAATTCGTACCAGTAGGGAGTACAGACTGAGGTTGAGTAGCCGTTGCAGCAACAGAGGTAACAGGGCTGGAGCTTGGTGCGTCAGTTGGAGTACCATCGGTCCCATTCGTGGCCGCCGACGCCGAAATCACTCCTCCTGTTGCCGTGGGTGTGACGCTGATACCAGAAACTGTTGTTGGAGCTGTGCCAGCCGTCGAAGTAGGAATCACAGTTGCTCCTGTGTCGGTTGGACCAGACCCTGTCTCAACTGCCGTGATATTCGTGGTTGGAACTGGTGAAATTGGAATGATAGGTGTAGACGTTGGTGCACTTGATATCGTGTCTACACCAGTTGGGCCAGTTGGGTCACTGCTCGACGCAGAGACAACAACGCTAGTTGGGGCACTTCCAAGATCACTTGTAGGGCTGTTTATGATACTAGAAAGAATGCTTCCAAGATCAGTGCTGAATGGATCACCGGTAGAAGTTGCAGCTGCCGGTAACGAAGTTGTCATGACTCCAGTCGAAGCAGCTCCAGATATTCCATCTGTTGATGTTGGAGCTGATACATCTGTTGACGTTGGGACTATAGGGAGAAGGCTGGTCAACGGGTCAATGAGCGATGAGAGAGGGTCCCCTCCTGCAACTGATGATGCAGCTGCAGGTGCAGATGAAGCCTGACTAGGTGGACTCGTGGTTGGCACATCTGGTGAAGTTGACCCTGCTGCCGAACTTGCGCTGTCAGGGGTTGAAGTCGGAGTTGGAGATGCAGATGAATCAGGGTCAGTCAAGATTCCATCTGGGCTAAAAACTATGCCACCGCCAGTTGCTGAAGCTGGTGTTGAGTCTGAAGATGGGGTCGAATCAGGAGATGAGGCTTGGTCTGCTGCTGTTGGAGAAACAACAACCGCTGGTATTCCCCCTGTCGATGCAGCAGTGGAAGGGCCTAGGAGACCTGTGACGAATGGAATTATGCCACCGTTATCTGATGGTGGAGATGATTCTGCAGCTGCTGAGGGTGTTCCTGTTCCTACGACGGTCTCTTGAACTACGATCGTCGTCACACCGTCGCCACTTGTCGAATCACCACTTCCTGTCCCATCTGTGACTGAGCGCTCTATCGACGACGATGAGTCTGGAGTCGTTTGTTGTGCTGGAGGTGTAGTAATTGTCGAATTAAAAATTTGACGCTTGATCTGTCGTGGGAAGTAAAACCTCGGCCGCAGTTCCTCAGCACTGATCAGAGTAGAAAGAACAGCCACTGAGGCTAGGAAAAGTGAAGATGTATGCATCCTGGCAGTTTTTAAATGTAATACGCGCGAGTTTTCTGGTTGAGAACGGGATGGTAGAGGGAAGGTTCAAGATCTATGACGGTAGGGCGTCAGCGCGAAACTATTTCCACAAGCCGACGCAACTGACTGTCAGGGCAAATTGTAATAACGAGTGTACTTGACAAATATGTCAACGAGTGTGTCTATTTCTCATGTCAGTATGTGCAATGAAATATCGAGTTGACAGTTCGCATGAATGATCCTCGGCCGGTGCCCGCTGAACGAGCCACCATGTGAAGAACCACGCCTGACAAAACAAAACCTCGATGTTTCTCGATCGCCAACTCCAAAAACAAATGCGATTGACTCACTTGGTCAAATTAAAGTATCCGTCGTAAAGTGTAAATCGTTGACTCTAAAGGAGTGTCGTGACGAAAATTCGTCAAAAGGTTTGAGGGTTCGTCTTCACAACTTCGATTCGTTCCCGCTCATGAACGAGAGACCATTATCCAGAGGCCTCCGGAGGCCCTCGCGATTCGTAGAATTGACAACCAGATCGTAGAAGGCGTGCCAGCAAGCTGCACGACAGTTTGAAGGGAACAGTCCTACGACGGAGAGGTTGAGAGGCGGGTTGGAGGAGAAGGAGGAGGTAGAGAAGAAAAGGTGAGAGGGTGAGAGGGTGAGAAGGTGAGAAGGGAGGTTTGGAGTGGAAGTCGGGAGAGTAGAAGCGGATGGGACGAGTAGGGTGAGCGAGATCAGGCCGGCGCCAGGTAGTCAGGACTCAGGACTCAGGACACAGGGCAGGCCAAGTTCGGTTGCAGGCCAGGCCAGGGCAAGGGACTTTTCGTACTGGACAGTACCGTACCGTACAGTAGTGCGAGGCCGGGCGTGTTTGGTTAGCCAGCGAAAACGACGAGGGCTCAGAAGGGGAAGGTTCTGGCCCCTGTTGGTCCCGCTGGGTCTTGGCCTGGGAAGGGGAGAGAGAGAGGGTGAAGGCGAGGATCAAGGGTGGTGAATGGGGTGAGGGAGGTGTGAGGTGGGAGTGTGGACGGCTGAGTTGGTTTCGTTCTGGCGTATGATCTTAATTCTGAACTCTAATATTGTCCCCGTCCATGCTAGGTGGCGGAAGTGCTTTTGCTGCTTGCAGAAGCGAGGCCAAGGCGCAGGCGTCGAGTAGTATTACGGAAATGTGCTGGTACCGATACACAAGAATACTGTGCGTTTCTTCACTCAACTCAAGGGATTACGGAAGTAGTCGTGAGACAAGATAGAAAATCAGACGAAGATGGTTTACAAGGTGCGGTTGCCGTGGATAATGTAGTCGGGCGTCCACAACTTTCAGCGTGGACACGTTCGTCAAAGACTCAAGGAGCGGAGTGTCTTCTGGGGACAAAGAAAAGTTCTTTCTACTGCAGTCTGTCGGTCTGGCTTGTTGCACAGGTCGCCCACGAAGTCCCTCGTCGTAAACCAAGTAGAGTACTCTACCGTACTATTCCGTCCGACCTGAACGCCCCGAATGCTGCACTTTCCTTGGCTTCGTCGAGCAATCTTCGATATAGAGTACTCGTACGGTAATGTACTTGGTACAACGGCCTCCGTCATACTCGGCCAGTCGGTGGCTCTGAACCTCTAAGAGGCTCCGTTCTTGCTGGACTTTATGTTCATTTACTCCCATATTATCTCATATTATGCCCTTCTCCCCCGTGCCAACCACGACTTGTCTTTGTTCATCTTCTACCTCACTGGGCTGTGCCCTACCCTGCCGCATTGATGGAAAGCCAGGGACCCCTTGAACCCGCTCTACCCATCAGCCTGCCCCTTGCTGCCAAACTTCGCGCCAGTCGACGAGGTATTTGGACCGAGCAAATCACAGTCATCAATCAAGATTTTGGCGCGTTTGAAGGTGAGCCACTGGTCAAATGTCTAGCCCTTAATTTCCGGCCGCAGGCCTAACGACGAAGCCCCAAGGCGTCCGGGTCGACCCTCTCGTGTTAAAAGAGTGGAATGAAGACAACGCCCGCAACGCCAGCCCGCAGTCCGTTGCAACATAACGAACCTTTTTGGCCTTTGGTTTTGGCGCCTAGTTCGGGATACGAAGAGACGGCCGTTGCGAGGTGAGACCTGGAGTTTCGCGATCCAGTGAGGCTACAACAATACACTGTACTCTACGCTGTAGAATCGTCCTGCTCAGTATGTCGTCCAGGTCTGTAAATAACAGCACAGCGCCGTCACCCTAGCTGAGATCATGGAGGTCTGCGAGGAACGCGCAAGTGGGTGCTTAATCTGGATGCGCTCATGCACCTATTATGCCGGAGGTCGGGCTGAAAATAATTCTCACTATAATTTCATTAGCAGTCATCCGCCACAATAAACCATTGCGCGGCGCGAGAGATGGGGCAGCCGAACTCGCGATATGGTGCCAGCACATGCTGTACTGTACCGTACTGTACTATACCGTATATTACATGATATTATACACTTCGTGCAGTGACACAAGTCGAATTGAACCGTCCTGATGAGGAAGATGTTTTGGGACAGCCTCGTGGTGTCGAGACTACCCGTTCACCAAAAGAGGATCCACGCCACGACAGGCCTGGGCCATAAGGGGTTTAGCCCTGGTGCCTGGCAGCCTGATATCATCTTCCGCAGCAGCGAATTGCTCGCAGCGAATCGATCTCAGCGAGTGAGTGCCAGTGCAAGTACGAGGCAAGTACGAGGGGAAGGCGCCTCCTAAGATTTGACGAAAAGCCACCGAGATGAGATCCCGACGCTACTAAATTTATACTGTATTTATACTCCGTACAAAAGAAAATAAGTTCACTTACCTAGGAAAATAACATAACATGACATGACATGACATAACCTCAAATTAAAAATAACTAAATAATAAAGAAAGAAAGACAGACAGAAACAAATGGGCATCGGGAGAATAATGAATGAATAAATAAATAAATGGTTAGATAACAAGTAAAGCACTGTACTGTGAATCTTACATTCCTTGAGTCCAAGGCAACAAGCGACTCTCATAATAACCATGGATCGAAACCAGTTGGCAAGCATGCTTGGCAGCGAGCTGCTTCGCTCCATAATTGAACATCTGGTTCCTGAAAATCGTCCAGGCCCAGCGCTACGACCTGCTGTCCGGGAAGATTTGAGCGGTTGATCACTCGTTAACCAGTACCGGTCCATGCTATGACAGGGCATGACCCGCCGACCTTTATTCTTGACCACAACTTGCGTGGCGAGATCAGGATACTGTACAGTCAAGCTTGCTCGATGGGGGGCAGTTTTGTTTTTTTTTTTCATTTTGCCATGGCCATGGTAACAAATTAACAACAAATTAAGCGGCGAAATTCCCCGAAATCATGGGGTGTGAGTGGACATCACAGATGCAGCTCAACCCCTGTGTTGTGGGCTGGAGAGGCATAATCCCATTCTCGAGAAGTGATCATCGAATTCGAGCATAATTGCCTTTGCACGGTAATATCCATACATTTGATTGTACTGAACACAAAACTCCAAAAGAATGGAGGGCAAAATATCCCCACCACTTTCCCTCACAGGAGCTCAAAGCAAGAAACGGATGGCGCCACCTCGCCATCATTATCTATCTTCTTGTAACCCGCAGTCGTCACCCGCACCGGTCCCTCATTTCTTCTGTTTCGTCGGGGGGGGGCCCTCTCGTTCCATCTTGACTGTCACCAGAAGTCGTACTAGCATTTCAGATTCTTCGAGAAGCTAACGCAGGGGAAGATGAAAACCCCCATCCCGTGCCTCAAACAACTGTTCGCTGTTCGCTGTCACCGTGACTGCCGGCTCCCGAACCCGTTCTTCACGCGTTTCACAACTCCCGCCTGAAAGAACAAAGTTCATGAATCAGACTTCGAGACAGAAGCGCCCTCGCCGTCTCTCTCACTCCAAACTTTCATCCCATCATCAAACGTTGCATTCTGCCTTGACGGGTCCAACCAGGTGCCAAGAAGCCCCGACCACCCTCCATCGTCCAGACATGTGTCTCTCTCTGTTGGAACATCAATCACATGATCCCTCCAACCAGCCATCCTCGCTCGGTTCACGGTCCAAGGCCAATTTATTTATTTATTTATGCAATCATAAACCCCCCCTCCCCCAATAAATCAAGATCCAATTTCCAATTTGTCAATATATTGCTTTTGTGATCCAAGCAGTCAGCGAATCCGCGTATCGGGATCCCCTCTGTTGCACATCGCGATTTTGATGAAGAGCTTTCTTTCTGAAATTGCGAACGGCCGGTGGGAACATCAAAACCCCCGAAGGTCACACTCGCGTCGGATAATATCCCCATCCCGTAAAAAGTACTTTTCTGTTCAGTCGTGATGGCGAAGATTGCCCTCAAGGCGTGGTTTCGTTTCACGTTTAGAACGTTGAAACTTCCCTCTCCCGCGCCTCCTCCACACCCCCAGCCAAACTGTATTTTGGCTTGAAGAGCAGAGTAGTAATGCTGAAAAATACGGTTGCATTTGTTCGAGAAAATTTGTAATGGACCCAATGGTGACCAACTACAGGTCCTCTTTTTGCGCTCTTCATATCGGGCTTTATTCCGGTTCACATACTCTTCATGCTACCTTTCAATATGTCTGGCACTGCATCCTCTGAACCACCTATATTATTTAGGACATTAAAATTTCCATAATAAAAAGACTACTATAGAAACTGATAGGCTACTATCTCGATTCTCACTTACCTCGTCAGTCCCTTCTATGAATCTCTGTCTCAAAAAATATTAAAGTAAAAGAAATTAGATATTTTCCGTACATCTAATGAAATGAGTGTAGCTTAATACCTTGTTTTGCCTTTTATTTATATCTATATTTGCTTAATTTCTTATTTTTATTCTATCATCGATTTCGAAAACCTCCCCAGGATGCCCTTTACGATAAAGTAAATTTCTTAAGTTACCCGAAACGTGATTTGTTTATTTCAAGATTCAAAGAAAAATAGGGTCAGATCTGAGGTTGCCTATTCTCTTTGCAATTTCTTTTCAGCGTCATATGCCGTATGGAAAAGTACAAAATTTCAATCAAAAATCCAAGTTTATCTAAATATTTTTTAAATAAGAATATATATATATAGGTAGGAAAGATTCGAAGAAATTGTTTATGAACTAATTTCCCACAAGCTAACTTTAATTCAGATTAGGTTTACATATGAGTCTGACAAGTGACAAGATAGTATAGATCAACAGACAGGATCCTATGTGAATATTGAGCTAAATGTTAATTGTAGAGAAAATAATAAATTGATACTTACTTCATTATTGACCCCCTTCAGCATTCAACAACTAAAATATATATTCTGCGGTAAAAATCAACGACCTCAAATTTATCATATTGGAATATGTTTCCACAGAAATTATGTACTCCAAAATTCTCCAAGAACGCTCGCTCGACCGTAAGACGGCTCGGAAGAAGCTAGAGAAGACTAAAGGGATAGCCGGACACGATCGACGAAACCTTGCAAAGCCGAAATGGACTACGCCATTCGAGAAAGAGGTAATTGTATGTTAGAGCAAAGGATGCTAAAAGCCTCAAAGGTGGCGGTTCAGTCATAAGCTCGGAGTTCCGAAGATAGGAGATTCAAAAATGGGGGGTGGTTTTTCAATATTTATATGAGATAGCATCAACGAAATGATTTTGAACCGCAAAGAAAATCTCGCTCTCAAGTCTCTCAAAACACCATGTCTCTTCTTTCAGTAACTCCCGCACAGTCTGTGATAACTCGAATCTATAAAAATCAGAAGCTAATTGATCGTTTAGTGGTATCAACGTCAGTGAGGTTGAGTTAAGTGCAATTGCCGAAAAATATGGCTACGAGTTTAAAGGAAACGAGAAGGCTGAGTTTACTACGCTCCTCGCCGCGACTTGTAACGCTATGCAGTTTGTGTCGGAAATGGACGGTAGGCGTTGCGAGTTTTTTATTTTATTTTATATCCTAGACTAATTTTATCAAGACTACCAACCTACACCAGATTTAGATTTGATGCCAAGAGAAAACATGTGAGCAATTGTTGCGGCCCAATGATAACATTGGCTGATAGAATCCAGATATTTCCCAGAAAAATCCGAGAACCCAGACAATGCTTGGGCGCATCGGTTTAATCTAACTCACAAATCTCCGACATCTGACCTCTTGAAAGGTAAGACGGTATGTATCAAGGACAACATCTGTGTAGCAGGTGTTCCATGTTTGGTTGGAACAGAGACCTTCACTGGTTGGACTCCAAAAATGGATGCTACAATTGTGACAAGAATCTTGGAAGCTGGAGGAGTTATCAATGGCAAAGCAGTCTGTGAGAACTTGAGCACAAGCGCGGCATCATTCACGGCAGCTACTGGGCCAGTCCATAATCCTTACGCGAAAGGCTACAGTGCCGGAGGTAGTAGTTCTGGGACGGCTAACTTGGTGGCCAAAAAGGAAGCAGATCTTGGAATTGGTGCCGATCAAGGAGGCTCGATTCGTATCCCAGCAAGTTTATGTGGTCTTGTGGGCTTCAAAGCGACTTCTGGCTTGATTCCGTACACCGGATGTGTGAGTAATGAAGCCACAATTGATTATGTTGGGCCAATCACGCGAACATGCATGGATAATGCCATCCTCTTGGAGGCAATTGCTGGTGTTGATGGCCTCGATGACAGGCAGCGAGCTGGAACACCATTCAGAAATGCAGTTCCGAAGTACTCTCAAATTTTGCAAGATACCAAGAATGACGGTGTTAAAAACCTACGAATAGGTATACTGAAAGAAGGACTCACTTCTAAGGTCCTTGATCCTGGAGTTGGATCCAAGTTTCGTTCGGCAGCAGCAGTTTTTGAGGATCTCGGAGCAATTGTTGAAGAAATCAGCATACCTATGCACGAGGTCGCTCCTGCGATTTTCGGTGCAGCAAGTCGGCAGGGTGGAGTTATGGGAAGAGCTGGAAAAGCGTCTGGCCGGCGTCAAGTCATGCTCACAGACTTGTATGAAAAGATGTTACCTTGTACAGCGGCAACAATAGAGAAGGTGAGTTCAAGAAATGGCGTCTCTAGAGATACTCTCTAAAGGAAGTACAGATGAGTGTTGTCAGTCAGAATGCAGTATTCTCAGGCGATTATGTTTGGGAGAGGTTTCCGCACGTATACGCGAAAGCAATCAACCTTTGCCGTAAACTTGGTGAGGCATATGATGCAGCCCTCGAGAAGTACGATGTTTTGATCATGCCAACGACAATAACTCAAGCAGATCCCTTGCCTAGTAGCGAAGACTCCCCTATAATGAAGATGAGTAAGACAATAGGCAAATTGGAAAACACCTGTCCATTTAACTCCACTGGTCATCCAGCACTTGCTTTCCCCATTGGCTTTGTCCCAGCAAAGGATGATAAGAACGTGCAGTTACCGGCTAGTATGCAGATCGTTGGAAAACATTTTGACGAGGTAAGCTGCTTAAGAGTGGCATATGCATGGGAAAATGCTAGAGACTGGAAGCTATTTTAATTGAAGTTGCGCTGCATTTGAGGTCTTAAGGTTTTGAGATCTTTTGGAAGGAGGCAACGCTGGGTAGGAGAATTGAAAGAATATCCATATTTATAAACTGATTCTACTGCGACCATCAATTCCATGCCGTACCACTCTGCAGATAATATCCAAGTCACACTTGTAGCTTGTTTGTTGAACTTCTGGAAGAATGTAGCAAGCGGAGTGTGGTTGATCCGGCTCCAGCATCAGGGAGCCGAGATACGAGCGATCCGTAGCTTCCATTGGGTTTAGCGCGAATTGAGGGTGGACACCCATTTTTTTTTCAGAGCTCGTCTCCTATCATCGAATGACACCACGCGATCAACTCAAATGGATCTCTACCATCACTTTCCTTCAGAGTTCGTTGTAATATTTTATGTGTAGTTATTTCGGTGTTTGATTCTATTCTCATTTCCTGCATTTGTACATTATTACCCTCCACAAGATGCTTGTCCGAGCTGCCCGTCAACGAGCCCAACGGCATGGTGTCTCCTGTCAACAATTACCTCAACAATGCCTCCACCAAACATACCGTAGAACCACCCTGGACAGACGGCGATTCATTTCTGTCAGTACTAAGTCTCGCGGGCTTGGGACAGGAAAGAAGACGAATTCGAATGACCCTTCGAGCTTATCTCCCCGAAGGGCTCTGGCTACAGCGATCTCACACAGAGAATTGGATGATATACCCTTTGAGAAGATGAACAGCATAGCTCCTCCTCATCTTTCTAGTATAGGAGATGGCTACGGCGATTTTAAAAGCTGGTCGAACCTCGAGCCGTTCAGTCAATCAACATTTTTCAACCTAGGCGGCTCAGGAATATTATCCCCACAACGCCTTCGAGTGACCCCAGAAACAGGTCTCTCGGGTGATATAAGAGATATAGCCTCCGTATTTCGTGCCTGCATCCAAATCGGCCGATTAAAGCGAGCCGGAACAATTCTTATACGGTTAATCCAAGCCGGTGACCTCAACATTGACGAGGTGGTCGAACTTCACAACCAATATCTCCGAGCATCGGTAGAACAAATCAAGCTCAATCCTACTAGCTCAGCGACAAATGAATTACATAAGTGGTTCGAGCTCGAAATTCGAAGAAAGAACATTCCGCTCAACACCGAAATGTTAGCATACATGGTCAAAGCTTCACTCCAATCGCTAGGGAAGCAGCAGGAACGGCTCGTGCGGCGATACTTGGATATGCTGGATGAAGATGGCGTGTTACAGCTTTTTGACGCGGAAATTCTGACTGCTGAAGAGATAAATATGATAACCCATATCTATCCGAAGTACAATTTTGCCAGCGAATTACTTGCCGACTATTCAGAATTGGATGATACATCTATCGAGCAAACCCAGCAAAACAGCGAGCACAACGAATCTTCGGGCGAATCTCTTCTACCCGAAGTTCGGTCCACGGAGCAAAAGGGCTTAGGCTTGAAATCTTTGAAGAAATCGCTCTCTTTATTTACAGAACTTCCCCAGGAAGGCATCGATCTTTCAAATGCTAGTCCAAAGATCAAAAGAGAACTTCAACAACGACTCGAAGACGACGCGATTCGATCTGCTATTGATCGATGGAGGAAGGAGAATTTTCATCTTACAGGTATGGGTTTGGACACTTCGCTACAGACCAAGTCCCTAGGTGCTAGAATGTGGAAATGGTTGGTTGCGTTAGAAGAATATCTTAAGGAAGAAGTTGCCAAAGTAAATCAATCCGAGCTGGCTGAGAACAAAACAACTGAAGATCGCGAACGTTGTCATTATGGACCTTTCCTACAGCTTCTCCCCCCCGACAGGCTTGCAGCCGTGACAATTTTGGCTTGCATGACTGCTCTGAGCACTCGTGGAGCTGAGAAAGGAATGACGCTTTCAAATGCCATCATGGCGATAGCCCAGAGTGTTGAAGATGAGAGCGTGTTTGAAATGATGCAAAAAGATAAAAAGAAGACTATCTGGCCTTCTTCCAAGGCAAATATGTTTGGTCGAGGCCAAGTTGCCGCAAAGCTGGTGAAAAAGGCTACACGATCTCGAGGTCCTGGCTCTGTTACCAAATTCATGAGCCGCTTTCTCATTCAGGGTAGTTCAGAGACAAGCGCTCTTGCGGAATGGCCAGCCAGTGTGAAAGCAAGGGTTGGGGCATTCTTGATGTCTGCTTTGATTGAGGTTGCAAAATTTCCCGTAACCTCGATTCATCCCGAGACAAAGGAGGAAATATCGCAACTGCTACCTGCATTTTCTCATGGTGTTCATTATAAACTGGGAAGGAAGATTGGCACCATTACCGCGAATAAAGGTTTGGTGTCTTTGTTGAAGCGTGAGCCTGTTCACAGTATTCTTGCAAAACATCTCCCTATGCTTGTCGAACCTGAGCCATGGACAGATTTTAGCAAAGGCGGTTATCTTTCACAGTCATCAAAGATTATGAGAATTAAGCATGCAGATAAGGACCAAAGATGTTATGCTGAAGCTGCTATCGGCCAGGGGAGTATGGAACAAGTCTTCAAGGGTTTGGATGTGCTGGGGAAAACACCTTGGCGAATCAATCAGCCAGTTTTCGACGTTATGCTTGAAGCATGGAATTCTGGAGAAGCCATCGCTAGTATTCCACCTGCGGACCCCCAGCTAGAGGTTCCACCAGAACCCACGTTATCTCAGGACCCATTGGAAAGACGAAATTGGATTCGGGCGGTGAAACTTGTGGAGAACAGTAGGAATTCCTTGCATTCTCAACGATGTTTTCAAAACTTTCAACTGGAGATTGCTCGAGCGTTTAGGAACGAAATATTCTATTTTCCACACAATGTAGATTTCAGAGGACGCGCATATCCCATACCCCCATATCTCAATCATATGGGCGCGGATAACTGTAGAGGTCTGCTCCAGTTCGGTAAGGGCAAGGAACTTGGTGAGAGCGGGTTGAGATGGCTCAAGATTCACTTAGCCAACGTTTTTGGCTTTGATAAGGCTAGTCTTTCGGAGCGTGAAGCCTTCGCCATGAAGAATTTGGAAGAAATCTACAATTCTGCAGAAAGTCCTTTGGCAGGAGGTAGATGGTGGCTCGACGCAGAGGATCCTTGGCAATGTCTTGCTGCCTGTATGGAACTAAAAAATGCCCTTGAATCTCCAGATCCGTCACGTTTTGTATCTTACCTTCCAATACATCAGGACGGTACCTGTAACGGTCTGCAGCATTATGCTGCCCTCGGTGGAGACTCATGGGGAGCAAAGCAAGTAAACCTGGAGCCTGGCGACCGCCCAGCAGATGTTTATACAGCAGTCGCAGATCTAGTGAAGGAGAGCATTGTTAAAGACAAGAAAGACGGAATTGAGGCGGCTCTTTTCTTGGATGGGAGGATCACCCGTAAGGTTGTGAAGCAAACTGTTATGACCAATGTGTATGGTGTCACACTTGTTGGAGCAACTGCTCAAGTGAGGAGACAACTGGTTGCGGCAAACAAAGATATTCCAAGAACCGGCAAACTGGAAGTTGGAGTCTTAAGCACTTACGTTGTGCGAAAAATCTTCAAAGCGCTATCCAGTATGTTCCGAGGTGCCCATGATATCCAATATTGGTTCGCAGAATGTGCTAGCAGAATATCTACATGCCTAACTCCAGAGCAATTGATGCGCCTGGAAGCTGAATGGCCAGCGCTGATTGCCAAGGGGGATCCCAGGGCAACACGACCTGGCCCAAAACTGGGCTCCAAACATACTCCCCCGACTTTGGAAGAGTTGATTCACTTCAAATCAAGTGTTATATGGACAACCCCTTTACATATGCCAGTGGTTCAACCGTACCGGAGCTGCAAATCGAAACAGATAAACACGCCCTTACAAAGGTTAAATTTGTCAGAGCCACATCGATCAGATCCTGTTAGTAAACGAAAACAACTTCAAGGATTTCCACCCAACTTCATTCACTCACTCGACGCCACTCATATGCTCCTTTCGGCTTTGCGTTGTGACGAGCTCGGTATCACATTTGCGGCAGTCCATGACTCGTTTTGGACACATGCTAGCGATATTGATAAAATGAATACCATCCTCAGAGATTGTTTCATCCGAATTCATAGCGAACATGTTGTTGGTCGTCTAGCTACAGAGTTCTCTGCTCGATACAAAGGATGTGTATACGTTGCTAAAATTCGGCCCACATCCGCTGCGTACCAAAAGATTCTGAGTTGGCGCGAAGCTCGATCGAATCCCACACGTGGAGTTAAATTGGGGAAGCTTCCAAAGCTAAAATATCTTCCACCAATACCAGAACTTATATTAGAGCGAGAGAGGGAAAAACTGCTCCAGTCATCGGATCCTGCTGAGGTGAAGAAAGGTAAAAAAATGGTTACCCCCGCTAGTATCTTCGCGGAGTTTGCTACGGATGATGATATTATCGAAGACGAGGAGTTTCAAAATTTGGGTTTGGGAGATATGTCTTCTGGAGCATCTGAACGTAAAATCGATGACGAAACAGAAGTTGGGGATCTTTCAAATGTTGATGAAGCGAATACTTCTCTCTCTGGAGTTGTGCAACCTGAGGCCTCACTGGGCGTAGATGCTCAACCTGACGAAGATCTAGATAATAGTTTGGTTGCAGAGCAAAGTGTTGACGCGGCTGTTGTTTCCCGCAAATCAGATCAAGATGTTGGGAAGCGACAAAGATTTGATAGATTTATTACAGCTCCTAGCAGCTTGCGGCGGAAAGGGGCACTCAAGAACTTAGAGATCTGGCTGCCGTTGACTTTTCCACCTGTGCCTAAAAAGGTATGCCTCTCTACTCTCTCCATAGATGTATACTAATTCTTCTTACAGGGCGAATTTGATGTCTCACGACTTCGAGACAGTCAATACTTCTTCTCGTGATATGGCACCCCTGCCAAAACAAGAACTATTTTACAAGCGAAAAATTTAGAGCGGATTTGGAAAGGCACTTCTGTGTCGTCGGAGACGTCGGAATAGGCGTTGCAAAGTATTTGATTTCGGACTTTTCTGTAGCATAGCGATGGGTGTTTGCATCACTTGGCGTTGGAAATCACGATTGGCCGGCGTGACCAAGGGTAGGATTAGCCGCATTTGCCGCATCCTTGCATTTTTATTACCCTCCAGAACTTTGAACAGGCAGAATGTTAATTCATATAAACGTTTGTTCAATAGTGTACTATAGATTCTAAAAATGAAAGACCACTTAAGTTATCCAATTCTGTGCCATATGCTAAGCCTCCGTCTGCTCCTTACGTATTAGTATTGAACCAACTTGCGGCGCCCCTATAGGTTATGTTGCTTCCGAATCCTTCGAATGTTCCAAAGGAGGCGATAAATCTCGGTATCAAGCAGATCGAGTGAGGCAATTCTATTTGTTCAACTATATTTTATGGTTCAGTCGGATTTGTCCAACCGGGGTCACTTTATTGAGAGTGTCCTCCTGGTCCTCCTTTGCCACAGCTAGCGCGAACTCTCAGTTCTCCGAGTGACAAGACATAAAAGGACGACTACTTGTGGATGCCATGGCCTTTTCTATATGATATCCTCCTTTATCAATTCAAACTCAACCTAGGAGACCAGTAAAGGCCTTCTCGAAGTTAAATGAGCCACCGACTCAAAATGGAATATCTAGCCAAGATGTCAACTCTATTCGTGCTTCTTATTATGTAAATATCCTCAAGCGCTTCGAATTCTCCGTTTCAATTGCTGATATGTGTGATATAGTCAATCTAGTCTAGGCCTCGCAAGTCTTCAGCTCCGAGACCCCGAATCTTCTTGCCTGCCCACAGTAGCAACCGTCGCTCATATATCAATCATCACCATTAATAGCGTTGTAACTCTTCCGCACTCTTGCTACACCAAAACAATACAAACTAGAGGCCATAAAGGTATGTAAAGATTGGACCTGTTGCATATTTTCAGATATATAATTTTGCTAGGCTGCCCTGCCCTTTCATCTTGCGGTGTTCATGTAGACTCTCCAGAGTGCATCTTCCCCGACGTAACTCAAACCATCTATATCCCTCCAACTGATGAATGTTGCCCGGTGACACCAACCACCGTTGTCGAAGGCCCATGCCCTACCTGCCAAACTGGTTGTGAGAAGGGGACAACCACTGTCTACGTGACATCCGACACCCCTCAGATGATAAAGCGATCTCCGGCGGTACCAGAGCCCGATTGCCGTATGACATTAATGGTATTCAGTCCCTTCAATATAGGTCCCACGAAAACGATTTATCCTGAGACTGTTACGATGACAAATATGGTGGATTGTCAAGGGTGTACTAAAGTAGTACCTCACAATATTGGTGGTTTGGGACCAGTCGTTCATTTCACAACCACTGTTATGGATGCGGTGACTGCAACTAGTATCACTCATATATGCTCCTCAAGCGTTGCAGACTAAAGATGGTGTTCTCGTCGGTTGACTGCGTTCGTATTCAACCTCAAAGGACTGATAAGCTCGTACTATCTTCGGTGATACTTCTGTGATTTCATCATTCTGTAAGATGATGACAATATCAGAGGAACATGCAACAATTTTATGTTATGGAAAAGGGAATTAATATCTTTTCAGTCAAGTCTAAGCTACACGGGGGCAAAGCAATAGGCTCTAAGATAAAATAATATATAAGAGTGATTCCCTTTTGGTACCGTTGTCCATAACCTCAGATAAAGGATTGTAATTTTAAAATACGCAAAGGACGGATACAAGGAATGTTATGGATTTCAATGCAATAGGCTTGCCGTACATAATCTTCCTTAGACATGGAGTGCGTTTGCCCCTCTTTCCCTTATTGCAGAAATTCAAGTGAACAGAGCTACACCCATAGGTGTTCCGAGACGTAAATTCATTGGGTCTTATCAATGGTGGCTGCCGATAACAGCGCGCACCTGCAGAAGTTCCAGGGGTAGAATGCACTCTAGTTTTACGTTTATATCTAACAACAATCTTCTCTTTCAACCAACCTATGCTATTGAAGCAAACAAACATGGGAGACTCTATAATAGATCCAGAAGCTCTCATCCCAGCATTCAAACTCGATCGCGTTTTAAATCAAGGTACTTCAACCTGCTAACGAAACACTACAAGACCTAACAATCTTCAGATCAAGCTGGACGTCGCTGTGTACTCTACGGAAAAATTCACAATCAACCTGCGATTTTGATCCTCGAACGCGCCCCCTTTCCAACCGCAGAAAATTTCCTTTCCCAAGTCCCTACTACTCTGCAAGCCCTCAAAAATCTTGGCGCGAACGATGTTTATTTCTGGTATCTCGCCAACAGCTCCGCCTCGAAGCAATTACCACCTTCGAAACCTGAAAATGTTGCAGATCTTAAAATTAATCTGATTTATCCTTGCACAGAACAACATATCAAGAAATACAATAAGCAAGGAGTAAGGATGGTGGTTGAGACACCGGAAATATATAAGACGATGATACGGCCATACATGCTTTCAAAGCGAGAACAAGGACGGTTGAATTGGGTGTGGAATATCATAGACGGCAAGACGGAGGTCGAAGATGTCATATACCGAACTCCTCAAGGCCGGGACGGAGATGAGGGATTCTTGCTTCTACCGGATTTGAATTGGGACCGCAAGACGATGGAAAGCTTACACTTACTCGGCCTGGTAGAACGGAGGGACATTTGGAGTTTGAGGGACTTGAAAAAGAAACATATTCCTTGGCTAAAGCAAATGAGAGAGAAATTCATCGAGGCAACGGTCAAGACATATCCGGAACTGGAGGAGGACCAATTGAAGCTCTATGTGCATTACCAGCCCACATACTATCATTTCCACATCCACATAGTACATGTGGCATTAGAAGCTGGGGCTACACAAGCAACGGGCAAGGCTATAGGACTGGAGAGTATTATTGCACAAGTGGAGACAATGTCTGGGGATATGGAATCTGGAATGGATGCGGTGGTATTACATTATACAGTTGGTGAAGCTAGTGAGCTATGGACGGAGATATTTCAGCCCCTGAAGACGCCTGGTAGAGCTTCTCTATCGCAAGGACAAGATCATTGACCCCAGGGCCACTGGGGCAATCTTTCCACTCCCCACCATCTCGAATGCAGTATATCTGCTCGTTTAACCTAACAGTGCATGACTTCACGACGCCAGCTTGAGTACTCCTTCTTACACTATCCCTCAGCATTCCCATGGCGAAACCACCACTATCTTCCACGGCACAGTCATTAAGCTTTGAAATATCCATGCCATGCTCAAGAGCACAATCCTCTATTAAATTTTTTTGTGGGATATCCTTATAATCTCGAGTAATGCACATAGTGAATCCCAAATAGTATTTAGGGTCGGGGTATAGGTTTGCAGCACAGAGTTCGATTATGTTGCCCATACATTCTTCAGGTCCATGCCTACAGTCGACGCCGTCGTTTTCTGTCGGCCTGCGAAATTGTCAATATAAGGTGCCATAGGGGAGGAGGGTGACATACGTTCCAATGTAGGATAATGTGAAATTGACCTTATTATACACGCGTTGCATGGTTGGCAGCACCATCATCTTAAGACAATCCTGTTCCAAGTCAGACAAGCATCTTCAGACTCCATCGTGGAGGGTAAGGGAGCTCCCGATGTTACAAGAGTGTGTGCTACGAACCTTTGTATCAGGACACTTGCTCATAATATGCGCCTCGAGAGGAACAAGAGCAGCGGCAGCATTTGCAGGCGGCAAGACTTCTAGTTTCTGAGTCTGCGGATGAGACAGGCTGTCGAATATAGCTGGTCTCGAGACTCTCGACCAAAGGAGGTAGCAGAGCGCTACAAAGGCCAAACCGCCGAGGAGGGGGCGGTTGCGACGACTTGGTACAGGAATGAACATGGCTTCGTCTTTCTCGTTGTCCAACATCGGTTCGCAGGCGTCGTTTTGGGCAAGGGGCATCTTCTCGAAGCTCATATTGCGGAATGAATCCAGGAACCGTCCGACTGTCGATGCTAGTGTTGCTGCACGTGGAAGCTTTGAACGCATATGCAAGATGCGACTAGAGACGGGACTAGATGAAAGTTTATGTCAAGGCATGCTAATGGCACAGAGCTCCCGCTAAGGCAACCCCCGTCCTCTCTCCTGTAAAATGCCATAGCTACAGCGGAAGGTGAACATAACATCGATATTGCATGATATGGCATTGGTTGTGCAGTCCATTGCTGGTGCTGAGTGTTCCCTACGAGATCAGGTACAGTCAGAACCTCGGCACCCTGTACAGATTGGTATAAAGTCCATCATTGCGCCATGCATGATTGATTGACAGCCTCGACAGCCTCCGAGACTCGGCACGACGCCATGGCTTGACCAGTCAGCGTGTCACGCTCTCTCCACCAGATCTAGGAGAATAATGGCCAGGTATGGGGAAATGCAGCTGTGTCGTGTGCACTGCCGTCTCGTCCATGTACATGTACTGGACGTCGCGACCTTCTTTGCATCCGATTGCCTCCCCATGTTTTCTTCTCAATGGCCACGACGAGGCAAGATCTAGATGAGTTCCTGCGTCCTCTTCATATCGACACCCCCCAGATACATGGCCTTGCGAAGAGCCTGTGCCGGACGTACACAAGGCTGGCGGCCGAATCCCTGGACCAATTTCTAACTACGCCGATTTCAGACGCGATTTTGAGACCATCGGGAAAGGAGAAGGGCAGGTAAGGCTCAACATTCATATCGTCGAATTTTCGTCATGTGATGTTCCCAAGATCCTTTTCTGCGGTAGCGGCTTGAATATCAAGATGCTCAACATGCCTGAACTGACAAATAGAACAGATATCTGGGGATAGATATGTATGCAACCGGATGGCTCGGGCTTTCGCCTTACTAACACACCTCCAGTGGAGGCACGAACGTGAGAGTAGGATTTCTTGAATTACTTGGATCTTTGAAATCTCCAGACGAAGATGGCGGTGCAGGAGAGAGACCAAGTGTGCTACGACAACTGGAGAAGTCTTGGCCCATTGGAGACCATTTAAAAAGCAACAATGCAGATGATCTCTTTGCTTGGATTGGAAGATGTATAACTGAGGTTGTGCAGGATGGGTGTCGTACTTGGCCTAATGACCTAGTTGAAGAAATTCCCTTGGGAGTCACATTCAGCTTCCCAATGATGTTTGTGCCTCCTCTTTTCTATTCCTAAACACCTGTTCACCATGCCATAGTCAACATACAGTATCAGATGCCACGTTCAAGTCCATGGGAAAAGGATTCGCCGTTACTTCAAATCTGGATTTAGGAAAGCTGTTATTGAGCGGCTATGAAAGTGCTCGAGGTCCAAAATTGCCACGGCTCAAAATTACAGCCATAGCCAATGACTCTGTAGCCACTCTGGTTTCTCTCCCTTACCAATCTGACAGCAACCCTCGACGAAAAGCAGCCATGGGCCTCATCGTAGGAACCGGTTGCAATGCCACAATCCCTTTAGCGATTAGCAAACTTCACTCCAGCAAACGCCCGGCACGAGCCAGACTTCATGATGATACTAAAGCAAATGGTGACTTGAATATTATAGTAAACACGGAATGGTCTATAAAGGGTGCTGCAGGGCCACTCCACGAGCTAAATCTCGTCACCAAATGGGATTTGAGACTCGATTTCGAAGGTGAAGCTCCAGGTTTCCAGCCCTTCGAATACATGACCGCAGGCCGGTATCTTGGAGAACTAGGCCGCATAATAATCGTTGATTACCTCACTAATTACTTATCAATTTCTCTTGAACGGCTCCCACCAAGCCTCAATCAAAGACACGGTCTATCTACTACCTTTCTTGGGAATTTGGGCCCGCATCTTAGAAGTGTTGAGCCCGCGATGGACAAACAGCTAGAAATGGCTCTCCCACCTGCGAATATCCCAGGCGCTTTTCACTGGACTCCTGACTCTGCTGAAGTTGTCTTTAGAGTCGCGAAAGCTATCCAGGTCCGTGCCGCCGGTATGGTAGCTGCGGCCATAATCGCCCTTCTCGCATGTGCCGGCAAGATAGACCTGTCTTCCACTTCCTCGGCACCAACAAAGCGTATTCCTAATGGAGAAGAAAAGCATGAGCAGCAGACGGATGAATTAACGGTAGGTTATACAGGGGGTTGCATTGTGCATTTTCAGGACTATTTAGAGGATTGCCAGCGGTTCTTAGATGAGATCATGAGCGCGGAGTTTGGAGTTGGAGTAGAGGTATCTAGAGTAAAGTTGATACCATGTCATGACGGGGGAATTCTGGGAGCAGGAATATTGGCTGGGACAGTAACGAGCATTGGAAATACGGGTGCCGGATTCTTCGAGATGGGGCACGGTTTGCATTAGAGAGTGATGGAGATATCCCGGCGAAAGGTTCCCATACTGTTTGGTGCATTTGCATGAGTTGATAGAGGCGAGCCAGTTTTGTTTGACAGTGCATTAAAAAAGAATTGTAATGACGCATAGAAAAAGACCTAGTTTTCATGTTCTATATGCAGTTCTGTAATGTACATTTTCCTAGTGTCCTACAAATTACTGGTACGACCCATTAGTTCCCCCAGTTAAACTTACAAGTTCCTCCTTAGTCGCCCTATACGAATCTTGAGCCTCCCTCTCTCTCCGACTAACAAACTCGACTTCAGCTCTCAGGCCTTCCAATCTTCGCGAAATGGCGGCTTCTTCTGAGATCTGTAGAGTTCGAAATGAGTCTAAAGAGATGGATGCCTTTTCAAGGGCTTCTGATGCTTCTGTAATCTTTTGCCTCAACATCTTTGCTCTGTTTTGATATCCTCCCATATGTAATGCTAGTTTCTTCTCCAACTTATTGCCAGCTTCCGCGGCGGCTACAATGGCATCTTGGACGGCCTGGAAGTATATTAGTCAAAATCCAACAGAAATAAAATTGGTCTACTCACATCAAACTCTTCGGCGAGCACCTGCTGCTCATCAGTCTCGTCATCATAGCAGTCTAAACCTAGCAGTTTGGAGGAACTCTGTGCTTCTTCCCAAGCTTTCTGGAAAAGTCGTGGCGCATTTTTTACCTCTTCACTTGGTACTTCCCGAACAATCTCTGCTCGCGCCTGCGCAAGAGCATCGTCATCAATAGTATCAAGAGGCATTGAAACGCCTTTAACTTTCATTCCTGCAACAGGGTATCTGAGAGCGTCATTGGCTTCTAACAATGCAGCTTCTCGTGCGATCGTGGCTTCAAAAGGAGCTTGTATTTCAGAAGCAAGCTTTAGCAGAGCATCGACGTCCACAGCCAAAGGGCGAGGAAGGCCTCTTTGTATGACTTGACTCCGCCTTTTGAATTCCGCAGCTTCTTGTGCCTCCCGAATTTGGAGATTCCTGCGGTCCCGAAGCTCTGCGTCCTCTTCAGATAGCTCTACCACGCTCAGAGACTCTTGCTCCTCCTCTGGCAGTTCTAGTTCCCACTCGGTGTCTTTTGGCCTTGGCAATGACGCAAGACCTTGCTTAAGCTTATGCTTTAATGACATTTCCCGCAACTTGACATCTCGAGGAGTACCGCCAATCAACTGCATATCTCCTCCATCCGAGTTCAGAGCAAAGGGATCACGAGGAGTTCGCATTGGTGTCGCTCCTGGTAATCCTGGTGGCCGCATTGGAGTAGAACCAACCCCATTCGTACCCTGTCGGAGAGGTGTTGCCATAGGATTAGGCGTCTCTATCTGCTGCCTTCTTGGAGTGGCACCCTCGAAACCAGTACTGCCAGGACCCTCATATAGAGGCGTGTTCTCGCCCCCAAGAAGGGATGATTGTGTCTCTGTGAGAGCTCGAATATTCCGGATCTCGTTCGCAATATGATCCTCCTGCGCTGGCGCTCTTGGTGTTCGAATAGGTGCTCCACTGTTTATTGTAGAATATGTGTTGACCAAGCCTCTCGTCGCATCATTCTCACTCGACCTAGCCAATGTATTGGCCCTTTCTCCAATCATACCCATTTTAACAATTTCCTCTAACTCCGCCTCGCCAACTTGTGGTGTTGGTAATACTAATGCCCTCCGCTTGCTACTTTGCTCAGCTTCGCGAATCTTCTGCATCTGGCCAGCTTTGATGGCGGCTTGATATGATTCGGACGGCGCACCCTTCCCATTCTTTTGCCTTTTCCGGTCAGGGTCATCGTCTTGATCTCCCTTACGCTTGTTTGCAAGCTGCTGTTTCCGAGGGTCGAATGCCTCTCTCTCCTTTTCATTATGTAAAGCTTCATCTCCAGTTTCATAGAAACCGGCAGCAGGAGCTTTCTCAAACGGAATATCTGCATTATAATCCATCTGGCCCTTTTTCCTGTTCACAACTTTTATATTGATTCCCGCATTCTTCAACTCTCGGCGCTTTTGCAAGACAGCTAATCTTCTAGACTCCTCAAGCTGGCGTTCGCGAGCTTTCCGTTTTGCTTTCTTTCCTTGTGTATTTGCCAGACGAGCACGCGCCTCACTCAGCATTTCCTTCTCGTCTTCGTCAAGGTCGATGGTATCTGGTCGAGCTGGTTTCGATTCAGGATCTGGATCGACCTCACCAGGTCGCAGTCGACGAACATCGTCCGCCGATGGCGCCTGTGTCTCTCCCCCATCCGGTCCGCCCAAACTTAGCTCTCCAGCTTCCTTCTGCTCGGCTTCGTCGAGTAGCTTCTGATATCGCTCTAAACATTGGGTCGCTGTTCTTCCAACGAGGGGTGCAATAGTGCGCCATTGTGTTGGCATCAACTTTGCAAGATGTAAAAGCTTTTCATCCTCCTCCTTGCTCCATTCAATCTTTCGTATGCCTGGGTCCAGCCATTCACTCCACCGAGCTTTGCATTGCTTTGGTGTCTTTCGCGCAAGAAGGGACGAAACTCGCGCCCATTGATGCAAGCCATACTTAGAAACTATTCACGTTAGTAGATATTTTATACGAAATAGTAAGAGCAATCGTACCTGCAGCTTTCAAGATCTCATCTTCTATATTCGTCCAGACACCTCCTTTGACGACAGGCATGGTTGTGGTGTGTTGTGGTGCAGTGGTTTTGCAAGGTGTTGTAGGTTTCTTCCTGATATCATAATTTCACTTCCGCGGCTGCATCTAAGGCTGCAGCGGCCACCGTACTAAAATTATCACGTGACAGTTTAAGCGAGCTGCCTCCTATTGCAACCAGCAAAAGTAATTGACTTGACAAGAGATGTACCCTACCATTTTTTAAGTATTTCATAGTGTTTTTCTGTTATGTAGATACTAAAATAGCTAAAATAACCAAAATATGCCAAATTTGTATTGTTAATGTACATGTACTATAGCAATATATATATTTCAATCAGTATGGCTGGCAAGCTAGACGAAAAACAGTATTAAAATAAAAATCGTGTATTGCTAGTGAGTTGGAAACCTTGTTGAGGTTTTTCTCAGAAGTAATTCCCTTAAGTGCGAAATTCTCCATAAGCTTAAATTGCCCCTAAATAGCAAATCATATGTACCGAGGGAGCTACTTGTAGTGCTAGTTGTAGCGGAGATAGGGAAGAGAATACCTTAGACCAGAGAGAAAGATGTCTTCGACAAAAAAATGGTTTATCTTATTATAATAAATGAGTAGAATAGAGAATTTTGAAATGCTGTCGAACAGGCGGCCAGGCCTCGTTTAACCTCGATTCAGACGAATGTCTCACAAAAGTGCAACTCGGGTATCCAAATACTAAAGTCGAAGACTGACATGATGCTGCCTATCAGTTCAACCAAAAAGATGTTGAATTTCCTTCCTCTCATCCATTTTACTCTTTCTTAGAAGACTTTCGCGATTCTAACTTCTTCTTCGCGACAAAAGGCACAGCGAAGAGTGATGGCCACACCAATTCCACATCATCTTGCTTCCCATCAAGACAGTACCTTATCCAAATAGCCCAAGTCAAATTAAAATACTCTGCAATACCCGTCATGATATGCCTAAAAATTGTCAGTGACAAACGAAGTAATTGTAAAAAGAAATGGACTAACCACCAACCGTGTCCCTCGAGCAAAATTCCCCACGGTAACCCAATCTCTCGTCTCCAGCGCTGTAACGTAGAGCAGAAAATGTTATCCAGATTCCAGATCAAAAACCCGCAAGCAATAGAAATTAGCCCACACGCAATCATAATCCACATAGTACGCAAGATAGCTAGATCTCGAGCATCCTTTCTATTTTGTTCTTTAATAGCACTTTCTGACAAGATGCTACCGTTAGGTTGGCCGTTAGATCGGCGTGATGGTCGAAGTGTCACTTCCATAGCATACATGTTCCTGAATACAACGAGTGTTGTGAGAAAGGCAAACATATTTTGATGGAAAAGTGGATCTTTAAGATAGTGGTAATAACCTGTGATAAAACCAGCAAGCGCAATGGTAGCAATTAAAAGCAGTGCAGAACTAAATGTAGATCTGCCATACGAAAAGATAGCGTAGAACATTATACAGGTTGTGTATATCATTGATAATTCATCTACTAACTGCATAGTATCTATTAAAAATTAGTCGTTTTCGAACCGGGAGATTATAAATTTTTTATGAACATTTAAGTGTGGTATGGAAGCAGAAACTCCCGAGCCCAATGATGAGAAAGCTAATAAAGCCGGCTAGAAATACGACATCGTGTTTGTAGCGAATGCAATTGGAAATGCCTCTGTATGCAAGATACACAAATATGAGGTTCGTGAACGAATTGACGATTTCAGCCGAGTAAATGGTTGCGTAGTAGTCCTTAGAATTGTTAGAGATGAGCCGCTCACACGAGGCTTGAAGGACTCGCCTCTTCGCACCAATTTAAGGTTGAGGTAACAGGGTTCCAGAACCCGTCACCCGAGGGCGGATAGCGAAGCGAAGGTAGAAAAGACATCCTCGTTAGGGTAAGCACCAAAGCTATGTGTATATCAACGCCGTGTTTCTTTGCGTGCGAGAGAAAGGGGTAGAATATGTAGGTATTTGTTCGAGACGAGGCGGGCCGATCCTAGGTTGAGCGCTAGGTAAGTCTGAGATCCTTCGCTGCCATGCGAAATGGGTTTCGTTAGCGGAGATTGTTGTCAAGCGAAAAAGAAATGTCCGTGTAACGGTGCGGAAGGTAATTGCGGGTGGCAGTGTCATGTGTTTTGACTTAGCCCTGGCCGTCGTGCAAGAGGTGACCAATGTTGTGATTCCAAATTGATCTCCAAAGAGGAGGATCGTTTGAGGGTGTTACACAGCAGAGTTGCTGACCTCTGAGAAGTTTGCGGCACGTAGCTTCGATTAACTAGTAGGAAAAGCAGGCTGAGAATGTACTCGATAGACCTTAATATAGGTTCTCAGCCATTTGGGTAGCCCTAGAGTGGCAACCGCCTGTTAAAAATGCCATTTTGAGCATGGTGAAAGGCTAGAAATTGTGGCTCTGGGACACCTACACCCAGCTTTATTTGCTTTGCCTCTTCAATACCAGACTTTGGAACTGAAAGTCTTCCATCTCTTCACTTGCTCTTGGCACCTAGGTATTTGTTCTTCATTACAGTTCTATTTTTGACTTTTGTCGACCGGCATTCCTCAATATCTCTCTTCTAAAGCCTTTCACTACCGTCGAGAGCCTCGATCCCAAGTGTACATCTCATAGCTCTCGGATAGAAAATTATGCGTGGTTCTGTCAATATCCAACTCCTCTTCCTTGTCCTTTCATTCTGGACCCCATTCACATCCGCAGGCTACTCGACGAATCAATTCCAACATTGGTACCCTGAATTTGGATACATCTTTTCAAACATCCTCGCCGACAACTGCACTACACAATATGCTAAATACCCGACTGCAAAGAAGGGCTCTATAAGCGATGACCCCGATCGATGGACTGGGGCAGGGCAGACAAATCAACTCGCTGAGCCTGTCGTCAACTGCATCTTAGAATCTACATCAGAGTTCGTCAAGACAAATATGAGGTCTGCACAAGTCTTGCTAGGCTTGACACCATCTATATTGACAACACTGGGGCCTAGCACAGAAGAAACATCCACGCTATTCGTCATCGGTCGCAGGCCACTACTAGCATTCCTCATCGCAACCGGCTCGCCAGCTGTCTTCGCCATGCGGTCATTCGAAGACAACGCTCCTTTACGTCTTTTGAAAACCCGAGAGGGTCGCCTTGACCCGCCAGTGCTATACTGGGCAGCAGAAATTGCCCTTATGCTTGCCGAATACGTCCTCGCTCTGGCAGCAATGGCGAATGTAATCACACTTGGTTATGAGCTTGGGATCCAAGTTGTCTGTTCATTCGCTCCGCATCTAACATATATTCCTATGCTTTGGGGATTTCTGAGCTTGGTTGTGCATGGTATTGGAGTTCTTTCTCTAAATCTAAGAATCTCGCTACAACACCCACGGACAGATTCCATTTTGCTCTGGCTGAAGAGACAGTTCACTCCTCTAGCTCAACAAGAGAGGATACCTCTCAGCTTAGTTCCAGAGACACGTCTCTTTATTCTTTCTTCTTGGACGACTTCAATACTTTCTTCTTGCCATGTCATCTTCGGCACTTTAGCCTTCAGTAGCATGCTATTCATATCAGTAAAAGATAGTTTGACTGTTATATCAAGGTATATGGCTTCTGTTTTGTTATCTAGGATCATTCTCATGTATGAGCTTTCTATTTTGCGAGAGTCGTTTAATATTGATACTGGTATCGAACGTGAGTTTGGGCAAGAAACGGAGCTTCAGGTGTTTAATCCGAAGTCTAACTCTTTACACCATACCTAATCTCTGGGTCTAGTTCTATATTATGATATCATGCTGGTATATATATCGCAGAGTCTATTAGGACAGCTGTATAAAAGAAACATATGTCAATTTTAGTATCTTTCTTGCTGGGCACCTACTTTGTGAATTGTAGGATAAAAGGGCGTGGAAGAAATGTTTGCCAAATAAAATCTACAAGAGAACCCAGTTATCTTCCTATCGATACCGGAGACCACCGATTCCATTCCTCAAAAGAGGTTTCCCAAAATATGAGAAATGGGAGGTAGAAATGGTGACGACCTGCCCCTGAAATTCATACTACTTTGGCGAGCTGGTTACGCGAGCGATACAACAACAGCGTGGGATCTTGGCAAGTCAGCTGCAGACAGCGATATAATAAACTTCTAACCTTTGGATCAAAGCATTCATTGAGCACGAGTTCAAGCCAGAATTTTATTTGCCTAGGATATTCGCACCTTCAGACCCGGTTGGTTCACATCACGATACCCACAGCGATCCGTTTCAAAGTCTCTCATCACCATGGGGTGATTTTCTTAAGATCTTTTTTTTTGATCTCCGGACGATCATATAGGAAGATTTCCCTCGACCCATGTTACCCTTCGCATGAAGAAAAACCAAAAAATCACGCAATCTCAATAACCGATCATATACGTGTCTGATCGACCGGAAAATTTTCTTATTTTCCTCAACCATGGGAAGGAGAGAAGAAAAGAGCCGCAAAACATGGCAGTTTTGGTTGCGTCGTAAAAAAAAAAGGGGCTGCATAACTAGTCACGTGGCGAAGTGAAACGACTCGTCTCACGTTTCCATAACTTTATATTCACTACATACATATTAAGTTTTCTTTCAACATATATATAACTTTCCCCCTTTCTCAGTTTTGAAACGTTTTTTTCTGCTTTTTCTTAGCGCATTCTCAAGAGAAACCGCTCTCGACCCCCTTTCCACACCCTTCACCTCGTTCTCTCTACGCCCAAAAGAAAGAAAAGAGCATACTTAGGTTTCTGTAACTATCTTTCCCATCTCGGTATATCAAAGCAAAGAAGAAGAAGAAGAGGGGGAGGAGGAAGCAAAAGAGATAAAAAATAATTTCACAAAATGCCATACCCACCCACCTCATCCTTCAGCCCGACCGATCCCGTGACCGCCTCCCGGGTGCCACCGATCCCCACGCCGTCGTATGGGACGTACGGGCATTTCTCCGTGGTAGCGCGGGCACTAATCAGCGCGGCGCCGGCGAGCTGTATCGCGCTGATCCGGGACACGACGTCGTGGAAGGAATGGAACACATTCTGCCCCTCGTGCATCATCGCGCCGAGAACCAAAGCCCGGCAGCCGGCGGGTGAAGGCGAAGGGACAGATCCAGACCTCTTCGCGGGCCGGCCCGGGTGGTTGGATCTCGGTGATGTGCTCACCATCGACGTGTTCCTGAACGGGGACGGGCTGGTAAAGGGTCGTAAGAGGAGCCGGACGCAGGGCGGGGTGGTCACGCGGTTAGAGAGGATCGAGGAGGCCGAGGCCGAGGGGGGGAAGAAGGGGTTTAGAATTGCCTGGAAGGGCACGGGTTGGGCGCACTGGCAGCTGCACTCGGAGCGGGTTATGGAGTTTGTCGAGACGCAGGTCGATGGCCGTTTGGGCACCAACTTTACTTGCTGGGAGACCTTTGGTGGCGTGCTGGGTGCTGCTGTCAAGGCGACCGTTGGGAGCACCCTCGTTGAAAGGTTTGGGGATTATAATCGAGATGTGAAGAATTATTTGGAGAGGGGGGAGAGGGAGAAGGTGAAGGACGGAGATATGCGGTAAAATAAAATAGAGAAAATAAAATAAGTAATTCATTCTACCTAAACTATGTGATATGAACAAGACGTTAAAGGTCGGATGACTGATTTTTATCGTTGATGAAAGTACGAATATAAATATGAATAATGAACAGGAGAAAGTCAAATGATGTTGTGGTAAACGATCTTACTTTTATTGCTGGTAAAACTAGATTCCAGCCACATAAGCATCCAAATGTAACTCATCGTACATGAACAAGCAATCCAAACGACATCCAAAACTATATACAAAAAAATCAAAAACACCTTGTCTCCCCATCGCATCACCGAACACCGTGTGAAAACCCCTCTCCAAAACAGTGAAGCCTAATAGGCCATAATATGTTGCCGTCGGTATCATGTAAATCATAAATCTCCTCGGATTCCAGTCCAAGAAAGCTCCCAACCCAATGTTACCCTCAAATCCCTATTATGCGCCTTTAAGAATACCCGAGAAAACATTATAGTGCTAGGCCTGTCCCATCTCCAGTCCATCTATACAAGGCTAGTACTTCTCTTCGCCGTAATTGCTGCTCACCAAAGTCTTCTGGTACTCGTCCCCTAACTTGAGCTAATGCAGATCGCATTACTTTGCGGAAATTCCTCTGTCGGATGGTTAGAATAGGATTCAGGGTCTAAATTTGAAAGTTACATACTTGATATTCTGTATTCAGGGTCACCACACAAGCCTCATGTGCTCGTACTATTGTCTCACAAGCCTTAACAACACTAGGGGATGCTTCCACCTGTAAAAAAATTAGTAATTTGTTTTTTAAGTAACATCTCAAATATACGTACTTGAAGTTTATCAGCAATTAGTAGTAATAGGAAGCTCCCCTGCAGTAAATACACGCCAAAGAAGAATGGCATGAATTCAAGGCCTGGGTCGTATTCGAGGATATTGCTGATAGCTTCAGCTGCACTCACTGCATGTCCTGTGGCATTGATAAAACTCTGGGAAGAAATCCAGAGATCATTATCATCCAGCAGGGAAATTGGATCCCACTTCCCTGTTAAAAGGATATGAAGGACATGCATTACGTGAGTGCCATAAGCAACAACAATTCGTGTCTGAATATCGGCTTCCGAAATATGAGCAGATGAGGCTGTGTGAACTGAATGTACAGAAGGGGTACCAATATCATTATGTTCGGTGTTGGGAGGCTGCTGGGTGGATGTAATACCTTCCATATTTGTTTTCTCGGTCTGTTCTTCGGTCGGTGCGCTGAGATGTCGTGCTTCGAAGTCTTTGAGACTTTGTCCGTACGCCTCAAGCTGTCGGGCGATTTCGCTCGCGTGATCATCCCATTCTTGGGCAGATCTGAAGCCGACGCCGAATCGGGGGTGGTTCTTGGCGTGATAGAGATCTACGATCTCTCCGAGTATCGTCATGAGGGGTAAGAAATATCCGAATATGCTATGTCCGGTACACTCAAAGTTAGGTCCTCTCCTTCTAATCCGTGGTGTGCCACTCGGGGAAGTAATATGAATGCTTGAATCACCAGTGTAATATTCTCCAGCCTGCCATAGCGTATCGTCCATTGGCTGGAGAAGGCCGTCGCACTCAATGTCCAACAGGAAGAGAGGTCTGTTATAACAAAGAGCGAGATGTCTGTCAACGGCGAACAATAGCCACCATATTCTTCTCCTCTCCTCCCTTTCCTCCTCAGTGATCATGCCTCCCGTATTGGGCAGATCGTCGTCAGCTTCCCCATCAGCGTCGACATCATTGACGCCTTCGGTGGGTTGTGCTGGAATGGATGTATTCAGAGGCAATTCTCTTCCAAGTTTTAGTTCTCTCGCCAAAGACCAAGCTGCATTCCACCAGCGTAGACTAGCACCCTTGTACTCGCTTGCTGAAACGACAGTGGCTAGATGAATGTAGGTGACTACATCATCAAGCGTGCCAGCAGCACCGAAAGCACTGGTCTCTCCATTCAAGCCATCCGTATTCACGGAGCCAGGCATAGCAACACCGAGACCACCCAAAGCTACACCGTTGATGACGGTGTTTGAGAAGTTCGGAGAGGCATCACCATTGGAAGGACCATGGATGAGGGGCTTGAGGAGGCCGACAGTGAGCTCGAGCAGTCTTTGACAGATGCGTCCACGTGATGAAGGAGGAGCTGTCAAGAAAGCTGCATCGCTAGTTTGGGCGACAACCCAGAGCATACTGGCTAGCAAGGCGGGGGTACATTGTCTTGGCTTCGTGGGGTGAAGAATTGAATGCTTTCTGAAGACATATCCAAGAATGTAGGGTGACGTCGGGTGCATCAAGGCCTGGATCAAGTCAGTGCTATGTCCTGAAGCCCCTGAACGTCCATGATCGACGAGGAGGCGTTGAAGTCTCCCATTGGGCTGGACATTGGACTGCTTACCGATGACGAGCTTGCAAAGTACAAATCGAGTAGGTCACAAGCCAGGGATAAAGGGATGATGTTGCCAAGGTGAGGAACCAAGGGTTGCAGTACGGGATAGCGGAGGGTCGAATTAAAGTTATTATTCGTCACGTGTTGCTGGTACTGGTTTGAGGGCGAACCTAAAGACATCCATCCTCCCGGCGAAGCGGCATCCGACCCCATGGGGAAGCCGGGCAGAGGGCTATCGCCTAAACGAAAGGCACCCGGAGTATTTCCCGGATAATGAGTTGGTGATGATGTCTGGATAGCGTAGGGCATATCGGTATATCCGGGTAAAGATCCTTGTCCGGCATTGAAGTTGGGATGGCCACCCCCATTCCCGTTCATCATGTGGGGATTCATGGCGGGTCTGTAGCCATGCATGCTTGAATAGCCGTTAAGATTCAGGGACACAGGACTTTCGATTTGATCAGCTTCCGCGCGACTAACAATGTGGGGCTGGTGTCCGTTGGGGAGTTCCGTGAGGCTCTCGAGGCTGCCGGCTCGTAATCTGCCTTTCATAACCTCTCGAGCGGAGTTTTTGTCGAGCCCAGTGGTATTCAGACTCAGGGATCTCGATGCTTGTGGTCGTCGGAACTCGCCATTATCATTGCTGATGGAGGGGGCGGACCCATTTTCATTTCGAGACTCGGTTGGTGAAGTCCTCTCATCGGAGGACTGCCCGGTTGGTGACTTTTGTCCATTGGCAGCGGCAGCGGCGGCCTGTTGGGCAAGATCTTTGCGAGAGGCTTTTCCTCTCTTTTTTCGCTCTCTGATGTATTCACAGCCCAGACCGAATTCTATGTCAGGTCAGAAAAACTATCTCTATACCAAATTAAAAATTAAGAATTGAACCATACCAACGCAATGGGCGCAAGGGCTCTGTCCATCACATTTCGTTCTGAGCTGGTTGCATTGATCGCAAGCTCTGCTAATCCTACGTCGAATTGGCCCCGCATTCCCGCTCCCACTTGCTGATCTGCTACCCGGCCCTGGGCCATATGGGTGTTGGCGGTGCTTGGAATTGTGAGCGCGGTGAACCTGGCCGTTTTGGTGTACATCGACGTGTTGTTGAAGTTGTTGCAGAGCATATTGTGAGCCGTCCGCTAAGGTGTGCAGACCTGAGTGCATGTGATTCGATGGGATATGGCCGTTCGACATCATACCGCTCGACGGCAGGGCGTTGTACGCCGAGAATCGGTGAAGAGGATTGGAAAGCATTTTGAAAGTCTGTCTGAAGATTGCACGACAATCAAGAAGCTATTCTTTGGTGAGGGAGGATGGGATGTAACGAATGTGAAGAAGTGCTTGAGAGGATCCCCAAAAAGGTGCAGACCAGAGCATCTATCTATATCTGCTAGATGCGGTCCGGGATGTGGCCCTTGCCTCCTTGATCATCAGCAAGGCCCTATGTGTGAGGCAATGTGGAGAGACAAAACAAAAGGTCGAGTCCAAGGAAGACGCCACAAGTGACAGGGCAATCAATTATATGGCGGGGTTTGCATGGAGAGGAAGAGAGGACATGCTCTAGAGTTTATTGCTCGCGAGCATGAACAGGACCGGGGGGTGAGGAATTAGGGCCCAAAGAATCCCATGCCTTTTCAGACAAGAGCCCCCCTGCTGATTGTTGGATGGGACGAGATATAGATGGGCGGAGTGATAGTTGGGGCGAAGACGAGGGGGAAGATGAAGGGCGAGGGTGAAGGCGAAGGCGAAGGCGAGGTCGAGACCGAGACCGAGGGGTAGTTTTAGTGGGAGGGAGAGAGGGAGGGAGCGAGTCGCAAAGCGAGCAAAGCAAAGGAAATAAAGTGAGGTAACGCAGGTGAGGTGAGGTGAGGTGAGGTGAGGTTCAGGTAAGAGAAGGTCAGGTCTGGTAAGGTCAGGTCAGGTAAGGTCAGGTAGGTAGGTAGGTAAAGCAAAAGTCAAGTGAGGTAACGCAGGTAGAGAGGCGTCTAGTTTAGCACGAAGCTGTCAAGCACGTTGGGGTCGGGGATATTATTGGGGGTGTTCGAGCGAGGGCGGTGGGTTGCCCTCCGAGACTCAGATTTTCAAGTAACGCGGCCACACTTTTTCCGAATTAGTCGACGGCGGTCAGTTGCAGCAAAGCACCGCACCGCACCGCACTGCAGAACACCGCAGAACACAGGAAAAGATACGGTCGAGCATAGCATATCACATCACGCAATCGCGGTGGAGGAGCACAGAGTCGCTCTTTGTCGGCGACTACTTGTTGAGAATGGGGCCAGTGTATTCTCTGGCTTTCCCATCGGCTCCCAGCCCAAGTGCATGCCTACAGCCAATGGCGGGGGAAGCGACGGAGAAACGCCGTGCTCGCACGCTGCCGAGAGATGTCGAGGATGCGGCACATCGTGTGGGATGGGGGACGGGGGGGACGGGGATGGAGATGGATACAGTACTGGACTGGACTGGACTGTACAGTATGGAGATAGAGATTGGGGGACGGGGGGATGATGGGCTCGCCAGCGCTGGATGTGGATATGGCCCACCTGAGGACGTGATATGATATGATATGATATGCGGTGCGGTGCGGTCCACTAGGAAATTCGAGATTTTTCGAAATGTCGAAATTCGGACATACGAGCGAGCTATGCGATATGGGGCAGTGGTCCTCTGGAGTCTGGCGCGAAAGCGCCGGATTGATCGATCTCCTCGACCCATGAGGGTAAGGATAAGGACCTGGACTGGACACGACTAGGTTGGGCTGTCCGAGGTGAGGTGAAGTGAAGTGAAGTGTCGTGTAGTGTGTATAGTACGGTCGCGGAGGGAGGCCAGCAAGGCGAATTTCGGGGGGTGGGGAGCGGGGCGAATGGAATGAAACTGAATTGAATGGGATTGAATTACTTGGTATGATGTATGTGATATGATCGGAGGGCATACGGGATGGTACGGTACTATGATGGTTGGGCAGTCACCGTCGAAGGAGCGGCTGCCGAGCCAGAGAGTAAATTGAAAAGATATGCTGGAGGGTTATGCAGATCCCGAGCAGAGCAGACCTGGACAGGACGCGAGTGGGAAGGGGAAGGGGAAGGGGGGAGGGAAAGCAGGGTAGGTCAGGGCCGGGCAAGGGTGAAAAGTGCTGTGCGGTGCGGTGCGGTGCTGTACTGTAGAGTCCTGCTGGCCCAGTACTGCAGAGTAGAGTAGAGTAGAGTAGAGTAGCGTAGCGTAGAGTAGATTACAGGGCACGTCAGTCACTGTCCAGCGAGAAAACAGGCTTGGGGTACCTCCCGTCACGCCCACGGTACGCGGCGGGTACGCCTGACCGGTTTCCGGAGGACAATAATCGCCGAGAGGGGCCCACGGCCCAGCAAAAGTCGCAGTCGGACGAGACCTCGCCTACTCTTGACCTCACTGCTCCTTTCCTGCACCCCCCGTCCCACCGACTTGTCCACCCGATGCGCAAATGCCCTCCTGGGAGCCCTGGAGCCCTTCCTCCACATGGCAGCTGTCAAGCCCACCCAAGCCCTCCCCTTCCCCCCAGCGGGCAGCGCACAGGAGAAAAAGCCCCATCGCCACTCGACGCCGACAACCGTCCCCATCTTTCTTCACCACTTCGCCCCACGGCACACAAACCGTCTTTGCGCGCAACAACGGGACGCTCGGTGCGGTACCGTACAGTCCGGTACCATTCTACATCCCATACTCAGACGGTACGCGCCATACTGCAGTTCCCGTCCAGTACTGTACTTGACAGTACCTTAATCAACTCAGTCCATGGGTCTTGTTGGACACGGAGATTCTGGCAAGGTCGCCGTCTTCCCAAGTTTGTCCCCCTCCCCCCGTCCGACCCTCTATTCTCCACTCGGCGCGCTCCACGCGCCAATGACCGGGTGGGCTTCCTCTGTTGAATGCGAGATATCTCCACGGGGAGATCGCGAGGCTCCCCCACCGCCGGCCCGCTGTTATTGCGCCAATCATAATACCATCTTAAGACAATCATAATAGGAAAGTTTCTATTACTCTAAAGTCTCCCAAAGAAGAGCGGCGCAATTAAAGGCATGAAGTCGAAAGACCTTCTCTGACTATTCCTCAGCTTCCTCACGTCCGAGGGGTACGGGCAAGGTGGGAGGGGTGGCTGCCGCATTCCACGACCACTGAGAGGCCTGCCAGCAACAGGGTGTAACGTGTGTCGTGCATGGACTGAAGGGTCCTGCGCACGAGATTGTGTTCCTGGTCGTCTATCCACCGCCACCAGCAATTCAAACGGTCCGATGTTCCCTCTAGCACGGTATGCGCTCTCAAGAGAATGACCCTCTTCGTCCAATGATATCGAGCGGCTCTTGGTCGCTCAAGGGCTTGCCAAGCGTCAGTGCTAGATGAGCGACTTGGGACTGGTGAACGCGTGAACGTGTGTCCTTTCGTACCACCATACTATGACAGTGTACCTCGATTTTGAATATTTTTTTTTAGATTTCGGCTCCGGTTTTCTTCGCCTGACTTCACGCTTCGTCCCCATTTTTACTTACTGCACATGCCGTCTGGACACGACCGTGGCCGGTGACAAAAAACCTGGGCCACCCGAGGATGAACGCGTGAAAATTCCATCTCGGGTCGTTCTGCAGAAGCCTCCGAAAGGCTCCACTGCAACAGATCAGACTTTCGTACATAGGTCCCCCGAGATGAAGTGCCATATGCAAGCGCGAGAGTGGAATGCGGAGGCCGAACTAGCCCTCATCCAGGAACCGCAGCGATCATATCGAAGCTTCGGATCTTCGAGAAAATGCCATCGTAAAACGCTGAAACTGCAGGAAGGTCCTCGACTGGTCGATCAATCTAACAATCCATGGCCCATGGCGGGACAGTACAGTGCTAACCAGACTACCGATCATCGACATGGCAATCTATTGTCGGGTGGCAGCCTGGGAGGTGGCAGGTGGCAGGTGGCAGCGCAAATCCTCGACAGGCCCATCGGTAGGCATTTCGTCTCGATCTCCGCAAATTGAGGGGGGCGTTATGCACATCTCGGATGCTCTATTGGTCCACGGCCAGGGAGCACACTATGGCCCGTGGTCTCGTCAGGGCCGGCCTCGCCTCAGACCAATATCGATGTTATCTTATGATCTCCTATGATTTTCAGATCATTATGTGACTCTGGGAGAGATCAATCTGATACAGGTGTTCCTGGAATCTAAAGTTGCATATTTTTAAAGTAAAGGCCCCGACTCATTGGAAGAGGAGCTACGACCATCGCCCCCTGGATATGCACATTATCCCCCAGGAACCATTTTTATATCCTTTCCCTCCTCTTAGTCCTTGTTTGGCCCTGCTCACACAACCTACATGAATCGTGAAGAAAGGCTTGACGGTCATCCTCCCGATTATCCCGCATGCGTATGCGTATAGAGCGAGCCTCCAGGCCCAACGATTAAAGTGTAACAGCTAACTCGCTACCAGCTGACCAAGTAGATATTGATATATGCTGGCCCCTTTGGCACTCCAGACCATCTATAGTTGTAAATCGGATCGACGTGATACTCTTTAGGGGTCTCGGAGAAATGGCAGCAATTTGTCCTAGATTGTTTCTTGTTTCTCGACCTCCCATTTTCTCTGCCCACCGAGATTGCAAAGTGGGCAACAGTCAAATCGGCTAGATTCTCGGAGACAGAATTTGGTCATTCACGTGGTGATGCTCGTCTTCGTCTAGCACTGCAGGTTTTGGATCTTGATAACTTTCCTATATGTCTAGGGGTAAGGTCTTGGCATTCGGTCCGCAGGAGAGTCTTTCATCTCGAGGAGACTGGAAGCGCTCAAACCAAGGCACCTTCATTTCGAGTAGACATATTTTTGATTCTCAAGTGCATTCTGACCACCGCTTTGGGAACGTACCATAGGATCCGAATCCTTCTTTACGAGTGCCGAGTTATCGAAGGCAGTGTTACCATGCGGTGTGGTGCGTGCTTACAGCGCGCAGTAAGCTGATTCGAGGCCCCAGCACGCCCGCAAATAGTGCAAAGCGGCACGTATGTTGAAGGCATTCCAAAAATGCACTCTCGGCACCCATTTCAAGATACCGCTGACGTTGGGAAAACCAGGGTATGGAGATATGGTCGCCGAAAGTATCCGCTTGAGACATTGATGGACGTCAAGATCTTTTTTTGAACTTTGAGAAGGTTTGGACAAATCATGGTGCTAATGTCTGAGAAGAACTTGCAGATTCATGTCTTAGAATCTTCCAAAATTAAAGGTCGACTATGAACAGTATAATCGTTGTAGAATGCTACTAGGATCTTCCAAGTTTCCTGTCTCAACGTGAAGATTTGTAAGTTCCAACTTTTTTTTTGGGCCTTCGCACCTTGTCTGTCACGTGCCTGCATAGACTCCATCCGTGTAATGTCAAGTGGCGAGGGCGATTCCTCCCGCGGATTTCAGACGCCATCTAAATCTTATCAGTAACAGAGTTTTGCCTCATCTCAACTCCCGGCACTTATAATATGAAAAAAGTTAAAATCGCCCCGACAATTGCCCTTCCAGAATATGAGGAATCCCTCAAACCCAAAGCGGTTTGACCAGTTTGAGAATGTACCAAAGCCGTTCCAAGGAGCTTCTTAAAATATACCCTTTCTCATTATTCTTAGATGATTACGAAAGCATCAGAGAGCAAGAAAAATTGTGGAGAAGATGACCTGCGGAGGGCCTTCTGCGGGCCGTCTATCTACCGAATAGGTCTTGCCCCACCTCCCCATCCCGTCTTGGAGTTCCTCGTCATGAAGAAGGATCTCACGAATCAGAAGCATGCCCTCTGTAAGTTAAGTTGCTTTGTCGGTCACGCTCCCCACAATTCAATCTGTAGGTCGCGTAAGGCTATCGCATCCAACATCCCGAGATATGCTCAACAAACTGGGACTCTTACAGAAAGTCAATCAAGTCATTCATTTCAGATGAGTTGAGAAGTGTTCAAGGTCTTCGGAATACCCACCGATCCTACCCCTCGGTGTACAAGTCTGCATTTTTCTATTTGCTATCAATTATTCAGCGAGGCTCTACTTTCCTATTATTCATCCTCCTCGAGAGAATCGAGATTGTGGGCGGGGTATTTGCGAAGTATGTCTGAAAATAATTTAGACAACTTACAATGAAAATGCTCATCCCTCAAGTTTGTGATACATTCAGGTTACCGTTTTGCTCCCTTGTTCTTGTGTTGGATCCAATTACTTCTCTCTCCTTCTCACTTTTCTTTACTTGAAGCAAGTATCCGCTTGCAATTCCGCAATGTCTACAGAATCATTTCCAAAGACTACCAAAGCCTGGACCATTCAAGGCCAGGATGGCTTCGAAAGCTTGAAGTTCACTCCGGAAGCTCCTCTCCCCAGCATCTCCGACTATGAAGTCTTGGTCAGATTCTACGCCGCGTCCCTGAACTATCGTGATCTGACGATTCCCAAAGGTACACTATCTATTCATTTTTCTTACTTCCACGGCCTATCCTTCACCGACCGAACAATCGACCTTCCCAACTTACAATTGATAGGCAGGTATCCATTCCCCCAGAAGAACGGTCTCGTTCCCTGTTCGGACGGTGCTGGCGAGGTCCTCGCCGTCGGCTCCAGGGTGACTCGTTTCCAATCTGGATCCAAGGTAGTCACTCTCTTCAATCAGGCCCATCTCAGCGGTTCCGCCAACCACAAAATCCTAGGTACTGGCCTGGGCGGCGTCCTCGATGGCACGCTCCGCCAACATGGTATCTTTAACGAAAACGGCCTTGTCGATATGCCTCCCTCCCTGACTTACCTCGAAGGTTCGACTCTTTCCTGTGCCGCAGTAACCGCGTGGAATGCTCTATACGGGTTGAAAACACTCATGCCAGGCGACGTGGTTCTCACGCAAGGTACTGGTGGCGTGTCAATATTTGCACTCCAGTTCGCCAAAGCCGCCGGAGCAAAAGTCATCGCTACTACATCTTCAGCAGCCAAAGCAGACGTTCTGAAAAAGCTGGGTGCCGACCACGTAATCAACTATAAAGAATCTCCCGAGTGGGGTACGATAGCAGCGGGTTTGACAACGGGAGGAGAAGGAGTCAATCATATCATAGAAGTCGGTGGGCCGGCGACTATGGCACAGAGCTTGAAAGCCGTGAAAATTGACGGCGTGATATCCATGATTGGCTTCCTTGGAGGTATACCGCAAGAGCAGCCTGGTTTTTTTGACGCGTTACGAAGTATTTGTATTATTAGGGGCGTCGTGGTAGGGAGCAGGATGCAGTTTGAGGATATGAATAGAGCCATTGAGGCTAATGGGATTAAGCCTGTGGTTGATCGGGTTTTCGAATTCGAAGACGTTAGGGAGGCTTATCAGTATGCATGGGATCAAAATCACTTGGGGAAGGTAGTGATTAAAATAAAGTAGAGTAAGCTCAAATTCAAAAAAGTCTAATGCTTCATCTTTAAGACATAAAGAACTAGTAATAGTTGTCGTTACCACCTAGATGGCATCCCAATTCCTTTTTCCAAAGAATAAACATGACCCCAAACTCCGCAATTAGTTAAACTGTTCTTATTAATATCTTCGTCGGAAGATTTCCTTTTGGAGAGGTTACCTTCGTTCTAGATTCTTAAGCCTTCGTCAAAAGTTATAGTCGACTCACGCTACGGAAACTAGATTTGATTCAAAATCGGATCAACAGGAGGATCGACTCTCTTCCATGTCAAGGTAAAGACAGAAACCATCGGCCCCATCCCGTCTGCCATCTCTCTCATCCTCTCCTTGCAATTGACGTCCTCGGGATCTTTCACGACACATTCGTTCATCGACCCACAATACGGACAAACTTCACTAAACATACACATTGGGCCCCTCCAAGTGTTTTGCTTCACTTCCGTATGCTCGGCGCTCAGATATGACTTGTCTCTCAGAGGAAATTGCCACGTCTTTGCTTTCTCCAGAATACGTCTTAATTCAGGAACTTTGTCCTGGGTAGTCTCGAATTCGATCTCCAGCTCTTTAAGAAGAGGCAGGGAGGCGAAAGCATATCCCCAGCCGTTCTTATTCCACGGGATGGTGCCGCCATTTCTCACATGGAGAGCGTCTCGCTCCATCTGAGAAACATCTACATTTCCACGTTGCGGGTTGATAGCCAGGGGAGCATTGCTCTCATTCCACCACCAATCTGATCTCCGAATGGTAAGTTTGACTTTCTCCAAACCTTTCATGAAATACTTGTGGCATAGAATGGGAAACGATCTCTCGAGCCAGTACATCTGCGTGAAGAAGTGGGCCTGTTTTACAAGAGCGAACTGCCACGGCTGCATCTTCGGGAAATACTCCATCTCCCGCTGGAGGTCAAACGCGTCGTTGCTCCGCCCGAAAGGGCCCGTGGCTGAGCCGTGCCAGAAGACGTGCTCACGGCTGCGTACGGGGACGTGGTAGAGTTCTAGATAGATCCTGCGGCATGTCTGGAGGAGGGAGATGCTCACGGCTCGTTCCCCGGTGTAACCAGGCCGGGTGTACTTTGTGTTTTGCGGATAGAGGCATGATGGGTCTGATTTGGTACATTCCTGAAGAGCGTAGTTGAAGATGGCGTCTCGAATTTCGGGTGGGATAATCCCACTGTAGAAGACCGAGTTCATTTGGAGGTCGGGCGGTATGGGACGCTCGTGGATGGGGAGTTGAACCGTCTCGACAAGGCTGGGGAGCAAAGGGTCTTGGGCACCAGGCAGTTTTCGGGCTACTGTTCGAAAGTTTCTGGGAAGCATTTTTGAGCTATGCTTGAAGCCGATACTGTTTTTGTTGCCCGGTTTAATTTTTGATTTCTGAGATCTATGAGTGTCTTCTCCGAGGAATTGCACATGCTCGCTCGACTCGATAATCGCAACATCGTTTAGGCTGCCACTGGTGGTTTCTGCGGCTAAGCATTTGCCTTACTGATCGAGGGAAACCCAATACAGTCATTTCTATCATCTTTAAAGAGGCACTGGAAACAAAAAATATTCCTCCCGCTCTTTAAAAATGATATGCATAATAGCTCCAACCCTCCTTCCCCTAAAGACGTTGTTTATGAATGTCCCCACATTATTTTATGCAGCTTACCGTACCCCATACCCAATTACAATAGCGGTAAGGCTGATATCAGAGACCTTGGTAGCAACAGTTGAACCAACAAACAAGACAATAGATATAGCAAATTGTTGATATTGTCAGTTTTAAGCTCAAGATAGAGATAGTCCTTACTCGTTACTTCGACATCGACCGTTAGGTGCCACCGTGACCTGCCTTGGCGCTACGCTACGCACAAGCGAAAAACGGCAATCGTATTCGTACTCGACATTAGGTAATACGGAAATGTCGCGATGCCAAAATTCAAAATGCCATACAACGACATCCAGATTCTAGAAGGCGGCACAACCGGCGTCGCTCTCTGCCGTGGCACTCCAGCACGCCCCATCTTGAGGGCGGACAGAGACAGCTTTGTGCACCTTTCACATATCCTCACCCGCTCCTCCTTTCACCATATCAAAGTCGTCTAGTCTGCTTCGGCATTTTGGCAAATATTGGACCCTTGTCCAACGTAGCACGTCTAGAACAGTCTGGAGAATCACGATAGATAGTTTATGGTCCAGCTTGACATAACAACTATCAGGTATATTGAATCTTTCACCACGAGATCAATATATGTAGCAACCATCTGAGTTGTCTTGTCGGCTCTACTGTCTCAAGTGCTAGCTGTCGTGTTTTGGCCTGACAATTCACTTTTAACGTTATCAAATACAAAGTAGCAACATATTCATTATTTTTATCAATACATAGGATTATGAAACACCTAGGAACCGGATAGGCCCTCCACTAATGCGAGGATGGCTCAGAGCTTCTCTCAGCCAGACTTGCTGGGCTCACTACCGGACCATGAGCTCGCAGGGAATGACTCCTATCCGACAGGGGGAGAAGCCAAAGACCAAGAATTCGCCTCCACTGGTATAGCAGAGTTTCTAGATCATGATAGTCGGCCAACTTTTGTTCTTGATATACAAAATGCCGGTCTTGAAGTCGGATTTTGGCCGGTTTTTCTGAACAATTCCCTGCGTTTAGATCAACAGCTGTTTCAAACTTTGGCTTTTAAGTCGAAGCCGGTAGTTTCTCAGTTTCACCACACGGATATCACGTCGGGGTTTAAATCATGGATAAACGATATTGCTCGATTTAATGATATTGGTCCGTCCACGCAAACTTTCTTCGCCGGTTTGTTGTGGACTGGATTCAAAATTTTAAAGCGATGGCTGGTCATTAGCGGACATCAGCCTGGTTCTTCAGGTTCTAAAAGGCCATCCCCACTAACAGAAGCTCGAGGTAACAAATCATCTGAGCAGTCGACAAAAACTTCTGGTCAGATCCTAGTAAGACCAAGGAGGGTTCTATCTGCTTCTGAGGACGACGAAACGCTGCTCAGAGCCGCCCCTAGTGCTTCGCCAGCTTCATATGTGACCACCGGCACGCCAGACTGGACTGTCAAGAATCCAGAAGGGAAGATGTCTGATCACATTCTCTTCGCACGATCAGTAGATTGGAGTGCCACAGCTCTAGGGGCTATGAGTTCTTGGTCTAGGGAATTTCGTCAAATTGCATGCCTTCTCATGTCAAATCCGCACCCAGCAGCTCTATTCTGGGGAGAAGACCTTACCGTCATTTACAACAAAGCTTATGCCGATCAAGTCGCAGGCGAAAAGCACCCAAAGCTTATGGGGACGGGTTTTCGAGGCCCCTTCTCAGAATTATGGGATCTTGTAGCTCAGATATTTCATGAATGCCAACGCACAGGAAAATCGGTGGCTGTGACTGAACAGATGTTGCCAATTTCCCGACGAGGGTTTCTAGAAGAGACATTCTATACGGTAAGAATTTTACCTGCAGTTCTCTCTCTACTCTCAACTTCTAACCTCCCGTCTATTTCTTCATTACATACTCTTTAGATTTCACAGGCATATATTCCAATTTAAGTCTTAACAATGATGCCTTATACTCTGAGCTCTCTGGTTTCATTTTAAAGTCCTGTTATAATTTCTTTGCTCCAAAAGGAAGGAAATACTAACATTGTCTAGTGGAGTCTAACTCCTCTTTATGGAGGCACAAAAGAATTAAAAGGGCTATATAACGCCCCTTTTGAAACCACTAGACTGACAAGAGGCGCACGCGCCCTCCAGACCCTCTTGATTCTTGGCCAAGAAACAGCGTTAGCCAAATCTGTTTCAACATTCTGGCCTCAAATTCTTCGTGCCCTCTCGGACAATATCTTTGACTTTCCATTCGTATTTCTCTACTCAGTATCGGATGATGTTGAGGATGAACGCGAATCACAGTGTTCTGAAAACTCACAGTCATTCAGATCATGCATCTTAGAAGGGTCTTTAGGTATCCCTGACGGACACCCAATGGTACCGCCCCGTCTAGATTTGAAGAGATCTCATACTGGCTTTGTCCCTGCACTCCGCGACGCACTGCAGACCAGGGAACCGAAATTGCTTAGCATCAGAGATGGAACCCTAACACCATCATTGATGGAGAATTTTGAGTGGAGAGGATTTAAAGAGCCATGTCGGGAAGCCATAGTATGCCCTATTCGCCCAACTTCTGGAGAAAATGTAATGGGGTTTTTGGTGGCAGGGGTGAACCCGCGGAGGGAGTTCGACGAAGACTATCAGTCTTTCATACAACTTATCAATAGACAGTTGGCAACTTCTTTAGCTTCAGTAACTCTGCTTGAATCAGAGATCCAAAGGAGCCACACCGCTGCAGCAGCGGCTGCTTTGGAAAGATCAAGACTATCGGAAGAGTTGGCTGTCCAAAAGAGTCGTCTCCAGCGAATGGCTGAAGTCTCCCCTGTAGGAATGTATTCAATCGATCCTGCCGGTATTTTACTCGAGGCAAACGACAGATGGTTCGAAATCACCGGTCATTCCCATGACCCCAGCTCTGTTACTCCAATGTCCTGGATGAACATGATTCATGAAAAAAGCCTTGAAGCTACGGAAAAGGGTTGGAAGCGACTGACTGTAGACCTTTTGCCTTGGACGGCTGAGTTACAACTCACGCAACCATGGCATGATCCAGGCTCGGGCGAGGAAGTCGAGAACTGGATTCTTGCAGCCGCTCAACCTGAGTTCTTGGACGGAAAACTCAAAAGCGTCATGGGCTCGTACACAGATATCACATCGCAGAAACGATCTGCAAACTTAGCTGAGAGTCGAGCAAAGCTTTCCGAACAGCTCTTACTTCGTACTCAAGAAGCAAAGGAGAACGAGAAGAATTTCAAGAGATTCTCGGATTTAGCCCCTGGAGGACTTGTAATCATGGACCCTATAGGAAGAATCACCTACGCAAACTCACAGTGGCTTACTATTTCTGGTCACCCACAACAATCAGATACATCTGTTTCCTCCCTCTCTTGGACAAATGTTATAATGGAAAGTGATCGACCGTATTATGCCTCCAAATGGAAAGAATTGACCACCCAGAACTCTACCATTACATTCGAAGTTCGGATGCAAGCTCCTTGGGAAGGCGAAATTGGGGAGTCAATGGTCAAAATCCAGAGGTGGATTCTCGCCTCTGTTTCCCCTGAAGTGTCCGATGATGGTACTCTACGGAGTGTCATGGGGTGCGTAACAGACATTTCGAGAATAAAGTGGGCCGAAAATCTGCAGAGTAGAAGGCTTAAAGAGGCCGAAGAGACCCGAAGATCTACCAATAACTTCATAGACATCACAAGTCACGAGATGAGAAACCCATTAAGCGCAATTCTCCAGTGTGCGGATGGAATTGCAACATCTCTTTCTGAATTAGTATCCGATCCTAGGGTTGAACACATATTCTCTGATGTGATTCGAGAAAGCATTAGTTCTGCAGAGACTATTCAACTTTGTGCACAACATCAAAAGTCTATCGTTGATGAGTGCGTAATGTATACTCCCTTGACCCCGCGGCCCTTTGCTAACAAGTATTAGCATCCTCACCATCTCCAAACTTGATTCAAACCTTCTACTCATAACGCCAGTCCCAATTCAGCCCGTCGAAGTTGTGAGACAGGCATTGCAAATGTTCTTAGTCGAATGCCAAAAGGTTCACGATATCAAACTTGAATTCCACATTGACCAAACTTTACGAGATTTGGAGGTTGACGTAGTCATGCTTGATTCCTCGAGATTACTGCAAGTTCTCATCAACTTGATGACAAATGCGATAAAGTTTACAAAATCATGCCCAAAACGTACCATTGACGTTTCAATAGGCGCATTCCTTGAGCCTCCAATTGTTCAAGGGTCGAACTTTGAGTACTTTCCAACCAAGAAGGCGAGGTCGGATCCTACTACCTCAAGTGAATGGGGAGATGGGGAGGTTTTGTTTCTTCGTTTTGAGGTATGATATTCTATTTGTCCTACTGCATCAATATCTAACATTGATTTAGGTTCGAGATAGTGGCTGCGGCTTGAGCTCTGAGGAGAAAAAAAGGCTGTTTAATCGATTCTCTCAAGCATCGCCACGTACTCATGTTCAGTATGGTGGCAGTGGGTTAGGACTTTTTATATCTCGACAGCTTACAGAGCTTCAAGGAGGTGAAATCGGCGTTGCTAGTGATGCTGGTGTTGGCAGCACATTCGCATTTTACATCAAGGCCCGTCGGGCCACAGAACAGCAAAACCTTGGGGAGGTTCAGAAGCAATTGAACTCGGACCTAGAAGCAAATGCAGTACTTGCATCCAACGTGATAAAGGGCATGCATAGTCAAGAGGAAGCTGTCTCGAAGCAGCTGAAAGTTACGGACCCCGGGTCGCAATCGGCACCTCTAGTCTCTTCTCCCATCACCACCTCCTCTCCCACGGACTGGCACGTACTCGTTGTGGAAGATAACCTGGTGAATCAAAAGGTCCTTGCCCAACAACTGCGAAAATTGGGCTGCGTGGTCTACATCGCGAACCACGGTGGGGAGGCACTCTCTCTTATCAAAGAATCAAAATATTATCGCGGCCGCGAAATGGATGGGAGAGAACTTTCCGTAATCTTAATGGATCTGGAGATGCCGGTAATGGATGGTCTGACATGCGTGAAGATGATCCGCGAAATGGAAGCGGAAGGAGAGATTTTGCAACATTTGCCGATTATTGCCGTGACAGCAAATGCGAGAGGAGAACAGATTCTTACTGCAATTAATACGGGAATGGATGATGTAATGACAAAGCCGTTCAGAATTATGCAAATCAGAGCGAAGATCGAAGGTCTGCTGGATAAGACAGGGAAATAATGATTTCATTAGAGGTGATGATATTAGATGAGATGGATAGGATAACAGACAATGCCGGATTGTATCTCATTGTATATGATATCTCTGTAGGATACACTTGTGGAATATAAATACCATGAATACGATATTTAGTGTGTACAGGAATTTGTTAAAATAGTCCGGGATCGTCCTGACACTGAGAGACAACCTGAATATATAAATCCATGCCATGCTGATTCCATCGTAGATGAAGACCTTCGCAACACTTTTACCACTGTTTTCGGTGTTATACACACACTAGCATCCACTCCCTGTAATCCCTACCACGCCATGAGCCGCAATATAAGAGCAAGTCCCTTGTGCATTAACGGGAGTGCCGTTTTCCCCGTCCGCAAGCAACACGTCTTTTAAAACGATGTTGTAACACGGATAAACACCAGAGCAACTTACACTTGCCGTTTTACTGCTTTTTCCGCTTGTTGTGTAGCCTGTAAAGTTCACAAACGCTATGTTGCTGATTTCTATTTTGGATGTTCCAGGAAAAGTCCCATTGTCACCAGAGTTTTGGGAGATCGCTGGACCCCTGAGTAAGGTTAGGGAGAGTCTAACGGTTATAAGAATTGAGGGAGAGGATGTACATAGAAGCTCCGTGAATAATGAAGTTCTCAAAGCGAATGTTTTGGACAACACCCCTTTTTTTGGGTTAGTGCTTGTGGATGAAAAATAAAGCTGGCTATGGTGGGATGGAAAAGATAGTAGGCTAACACTTACCAACCGCCTCCACGAGGGAGATAATCGCTTTCGTAATTATTTTGGTAGACTGACTTCCCAATCCATGTTTTTATATATGCAGAATTATGCATATCTCCATTATAGGTTAGAATATTGGCATCTTTGACGAGAATATTTGCTACGGATGAGTCTTCCAGATATTGCCCCAAACTACCTATCGCGATGCCATTGCCCCCATGACAGGTGATCTTCTCTCATATTAGTTAGAGTCTGAAGAAATTGGTAGTATTATTCCTACATTTTGAACATATACATTATAAGATCGTGGTTTGATAGCTATACAGTCATCTCCTCCCTGGTAGTACATATTGGTGAGCATAATATTGTTGGCATCCATCGTGTTGAAGCCATCTGTGTTTTGAACCCAGTTTGTACCATATGGTGCATTCAATGCCGTAGCGTTACACACTATATTGTTGAACCACATGTTTGTACCATTCATGATGTTTAGAGACCACAGAGGAGGATCCTTCACATAAACTGCAAAAGTTAGTCATTAGGAATTAGGAAATGAGAGATAATCTACAGTTCTCGACAAAAACATTGCTGACATTCCAAAATACGAAAGGCATAGGTCGGCCGGGTTTGGTGACTGCTTGCTCTGAATAGTACCATGCATTTCCATTTCCGTAAATGCCTCCCGTGTCGTAGCCATTGATGTGAATGCGGTCTCCTGTAACGATAAACGCAGCGTTGTGGTTTTGGAATGTGACTGGGTACGAATTGTTGCGCCAGTATTCGATATCGTCTGATATCTAGGTACAATAAGTCATTAATTACGAACGTCAAACCGTCTCCCAAGTTGAACGGTTGCGTACAGTCCACCTCCCCTTCCAGTCAATTGTCACATCGTTGATAACTGGATTTAATTTGGTAGCAATCCAATATTCTTGATTCTCCGGGAAAATGACCGTTCCTCCATTGTTACAGTCTTGAAATGCCTTCAAAATTTGTGGGGTGTCGTCTCTTTGGCCACCGAGAGCTTGTACGGAGCATGTGTTGCCGTTGGTTGAAGGGCTGCCGGGGACCTTGTCTAATGGAACACTCCACGAACTTGCTAATGATAGAGAGACACCATTTGCAAATAAAAGAGAAATTACTGTGAGCCACATGACCAGACTCAATGCTCGAAGTGGGGTAGGCTAAGGTGAAAGAACTGGCGGAAGTTCAAGGCTCAATAGAACGTCGGGAAAAGAATCTCTGACTCGATACGTGAACCATAAAAGGAAAGATCTGGTGAACAATGGAAAGAGAAAAGAATCAACTGTTCTTTTAGAGCTACAATTTAGAAAGTGGAAATTATCCTCTGCTGTCAATTGAAAACAGAGGGCGGATGAAATGATAAAATCTGGAGGTATTCCCAATCTCCTCAATAATCTTGACAATATGAAAGAATGAACAAAGAACATGGCGCTTTAAGCCTCATTGGTGGTAGAATTTACTCCATGAAACCCCGGGGTACCTAAGCAATATATGCATCCCCGATATTTGGAGGAATGATGTTGATTATTTACGGACTTTAGCCGTCCAGAAACAACCTGTCCCTTCTGATGGAAGTTGAACTGAAGCGAGAACAAGGGACAAGATATAAGCGAGAAGCTGGAACGCCCTACCGCTGACTGGGAGAGTCTTGGAGATTGAGGCCCTTTTGGGTTGTAAGGTTAAGAAGGATAAAGTTATAGTGACTTGAGCTTTTGATTAGTCACAGCATGAGCGGGGTTGTGTTGCAGAGTTGTCGTCCAACAGGAAATTGCGAGGCTAACTGGTAGCCTCGCGTCTTTTCCGTCAACATCAAATAGATGCCAGACCTTTCACAAGCTACAACTTTCATCAAGAAAACATTTCTTCTGTCGACAAAATAACTAAGCTGATAGATATTCACCATAGCTTCCACAGCCACTTCCCGTCTTGTGCACGTCGCTCGCATGATGTCGACAACTTCATCAAGCGGCGCCGCACCGTGGCGGGCACTTTTTCTCTCCCATCTTGCTCGGATGGAATCTCCTGAGTTCGTCTTTACATCTCTCCATCCAGTTGAATCCAGCAACTCTCCCATTCCCTACGTTCCTCGCGCGCGAACTTGTATATTCAGAGGAATGTGGGCAGAGCTACCAGAGAACAGACACAATACCGCACCGAAGAATGGCAGGGTATATGAAAGCGATTTGTTAACTATTACAACAGACGTGAGGATGGCGAAGATCCCCGAGATATTTGCTAGTTCACATGGCCAAGAACATGATGGCTTAGACCAAAGTCAAGGCAGCGGAGGCGGTGGCCCTGTTGAAGCAGTATTCTGGGTGAAGGATACAATGACACAATGGAGGATTAGAGGAGATGCGTATATCGTGGCACCAGATATCGAGGGATCAGGGGATGAATCGGGCGGGGCAAAGACGGTGAAGAGCCGAGTTGGAGAGAGGATGAGGACGGTGAAAGTTGAAGAGAAGCAGACGTGGAGTTGGGCAACAGAGCTCACAGCTCATTTTGGAAACCTAAGCCCCGGGATGAGAGGTACCTTCAAGAATCCTGTGCCTGGGACTCCTCTCTCAATGCCACCAAGCGATCCGTCTTTGAAATTGGGCCAAAAAGTGAACGATCTGCATGATAAAGTTGCGAGAACGAATTTTAGAGTTATCATTGTCATTCCTAACGAGGTTGAGCAAGTCGATTTGAGTGTCCCGGAGAGAGCTCGAAGGTGGAAGTTTACCTATGTCGTTAGTCAGACTGAAGGCCAAACGGCCCTTCCACATGTTGGCGAGTGGAAAACAGAAGAACTGTGGCCCTGAGTTTATGCTAGAATAATTCTGCACTTCACGATGTACAGTACCGCGGCTACAGAAAAAAATTCTTTTCCAGTACTGTACGTATGGTTTCACGGAGTGGCATAATCATAGACGCAACGGTTTTTAACCCAATAATTTATCGGCATTCCCAATCTTACCAATAATTTTGTTATCCTTGATGAAGGTCTGAGCACACAACGCCATTTTCTGACAGCACGTTGCAGACCAGGATAAGGTCTCACTACTGATATTCCCTAGTCATTATTCTAGTCCACGAGAAATTACTTCTAGTTCACTTCTCGAAACTTCTAAAGGCGCAACCTCATCTCGGGGCTGCCATGCCGGATCTGCTTAAGGACTCCCCCGTGGCGGGATCTCATGAGCCCTACGCTTTGACTAGAGTTGAGGGATGGATTTGGAGAAAATGTTTTTGTATCTTCTTGATTCTTACTTCCAGATGGCCACTGACTAGATCTATCAAGATATGCAAACCCAAATTTTTTGGGCTTCCGAGTTTCAATGAATCTGCGCATGGTATTGGCTGGCTTATCTGGATATGCTGTGAAACCTCCTGCTTTCGACGTGAACTACGTTCGGAAGGTTGACTGGGGAGAGCCGTAGCAAGCTTGCCATCCAACATTAATTGAATCTGTATTGAGTTACTTGCCTCTTTACGGCGGCCTTCCTGCGGACATCGGACCCGATGGAGTGGATATCCAGTTACGACTCCCTGAAAGCCCACTGAAAGGGTTAGAGCTTACAGTAGAAGGCCAGGCGCATTTCTATCGACTTTCTCAATTTTGATCACTGTGCCGCGGACGGCGCGTAGGCAAAGATTGGGCAAGGGATATTTTTCTTTTGCTTAAACCGGAAATCGATTCGGCCAGGTGGTGTGCCCATTCCTGTGCACACATGGCTGGGGTAGTGGGGGAGTGTGGCAGCGGGCAGGCGGGTAACTGATGGAATGGCTGGAAACCATGTTTGGTGACATTGATTCGTGGGGGGGATCTCAGGAACAGTGCATGGAAATACAGTAAGAATCGAGGCTTGAGTCTCCGCGGAGTATCGCGGTGGCACAGTACAGTACAGACGGCTCAAGACGGAATATAAACAGCGAAGGAAAAAGAGAGACGCTAGATGGTTTTGCTACAGTCCGCAGAGTCTACCCCCACTGCTTTACTGTTGGAAATACGCCCTCTAGAATTTGGAATTACTGTACTGCTGTAGTTGGAATTGCTCCGTAGTCTTTGGCGTTTGGAGGCTTAAGCCACATGGCCGGGTTGCTCCCTAACGGCCGATAGAAGTGTGAACGGGACATGGGAAGCCGTTCCGGCGACAAAGCCGCACATAGTGGCAGCCAACACTGTATCGGATACGGAATGATCGGCAGCTCTGAAAAAATACGATGTTTGTTACAAAGTTGGTGTGCGGAGTTACTGACAACCAACAGAGAGCAGCCTTGATACCCACCCGGTATAAAGTTCTCTCCCGTACTACTGCACAATACTCGACGGGACTGTACGAAGAAGCACAGAAGCGCAGTATTCTGTGCATGCATCGTTCCTCCCAGCCAAGCCGTCAGCTTAGTATCTCCAGTCGTAGTACTGGAAGAAGATAGCAACAATGTGGATCGCACTTCGTACATGCCACTGTACAACAGTACATGCTCCATGCTAGATGCGGAATGCTCGAGTTAACCGCCTACGAACTATTTCGTCGTCTGACAGCCATGGACATTTGACATTGGCCTGCCATTCGCTCCCATATGCATGCCTCGACGATGACGACTGCTTGTGCTCTACTGCTGCTGTGCCAAATTGCTAATAATGCACACTTGAGGACCGTTGAATCCCTGCGTGCAGCGTGGCCGACTTCTACACGGCGAATCGATTAAATGCCGGATGTCAAGGACGTGAACTTCTCTAATGTGGAACAGGGAAGCGGGATTGTTGAAAAGCCGATCTGTTGAGGCTTGCAGAATTCATCCCCCACTCTGCCTCGGAGTACAGGCTTCACGATGGGTAGTGGGAATGTTGCGGCATTGCAGTACGAAGTACCGTGTCACTCGTATTGTGATGTTCCCCTTTCTCCCATTTCTCTAAATGTCTCGGTCTGGGTGAGAATCCTACAGTACACCATCTCCGGGGGAGGAAGCTCGAGTTATAAATATTTCCCACCTCAGACACACCCGCTCACACCGCGGGTCATACCCACATGGTTTTGGGACCGTGTGGCTCAACGGAGCCGGATGTGACAGTGCTCGAGTAAGGGTTCTCTCGTATCTCTTCGAATCGAAATCGTGCATGAGAGTTTGTTTCAACCTTCGAGATCAAATCACACAGGTCAAAAGTCAAGTCAATTAAGCGCCATCCTAGCTCTGGGCGGGACAGTACTGTACATTCCAGTTAGAGTATGACCTTGCGCAGGCCGGGGCAGCACACAGATCAGACCGGCCATATTATAGTACCGTCACGTTCATTATAGGGCATCGAAGCCGTTCTGATTCCTGACAGTCAGCGACCCATTGTCCCATGCCCGGTTATGTGTTTGCGATGGCGATTGCGATTGCGGGCGGAAATGTGCTTCCCTTCTAGCCTTCCAGGCACGGCTGCTCCAGTGGTTGATTTGGCCTGGCGCGACTGGATTCGACTTGATCTGCCTTGGCGGAGAGACCAAGGGGAGACGAAATGGAGCCCTGTGGGCCAGCGGGGAGCAGGGAGGAGGAAGAGGGAGGAAGAAGAAGAAGAAGAGGAGTCCAAGTATCAATACGGGCCCTGTCGATTTTCGCGCTACCAGTTTGGTTGCGGACAGGCTGTCCGGTACTTAATGGAACACGGCAGCCAGACGCCAACGCCGGATCGCATCGCCTTGCTTGACAGGAATTGTTTTATTCTTCCTTTTCGGTCCCAGACCAACAGGATTGCCTCCCCACCACTCACATTCGCAACTCCGTCTCACTCCCTCTCACTCACGCACTCACGCACTCACGCACTCACTCACTACCTGACGCCCAGAGGTGGCGCGGGCGGGGGGGGGGGGGGGGGGGGGGTGGGGGGGGGGGGGGGGGGGGGGGGGGGGGGGG
>JAPZPC010000175.1:0-79728 GCA_037952705.1 Haplographium delicatum
CCCCCCCCCCCCCCCCCCCCCCCCCCCCCCCCCCCCCCCCCCCCCCCCCCCCCCCCCCCCCCCCCCCCCCCCCCGGGAATAAGATGCGAGACCGCCAGACAGTATAAATTCTACTTGTGGATTTCTACCTGGTAATTAGTCAAACCTTTAATAAAAAATAAGCCTGAAACCCTACCGTCTCGTACGCCGTATATGTATGTACCTTGCCACACTTACCAACCTAGCATTATATCCAGCCGGCGCTATTAAAAATTGAGCTTATTCATCCTTCTCCTCTAGGTTGCTCATGCCGCACTCGTGCTTGTTTTATCTGTGAATACCAGCATGAAAGAGGGGTCAGGAGGGAAAGAACCCCTCGAACCCAAAATAGTTACAGTGGAGGAAGCGGTAGTGATAGGAATTAATTCCCTGATGGTGCTTCTCGTAATGTGATCTGCATCTTCCCCTGTAAACCAGAAATAAAACAAGAACCATGCGTCTAGTGAAGGTGTATCAAAGATTTTTTAATTTTTCTGATTGCCATTAATTGCTAGTGAGCGGATTCCAACTTGACCTGCAAAGGTATCTCGAGGATTAGCAAAAGAGAGCAGGGACTCCTCAAGCCGCTTTTGGACTCGATTTCAAGTTTCCTGGAGTAGTTGGATAGTGTCTTGACAATGGAAGTATTGTTAGCCTCAAGGAGCTGTAACTGGAGTAACTCAGCTTCATATTAATCTATTCGTGTCTATTTGTTTCTCTTTTCAGACTAACATGCTAATACATTCTTCCCCGATGCTGATCCACCGCGGTGCAAATCTCTTCGATCTGTTCCCATTCTTCACTTGACCACACACGAGGACCGGTTGCCCTCCAACTATCAACGATCCTCGAAACCTCGGCAAATATTGCTGCTGATCTCCGTTTCATTGCTTCTCGCTGGCCGACCTCCTCAGCAACAACGTTCCCCATGCCCCAAACTTTAAGGTCCAATCCGTACATCTCACGAAGTAGACTCGAGCATCGCACGATTTCTTTGGCCGTATTCTTTCGCACAGGAGTGCTTTCGGCGACTTTTTCTCTCGGCAATGCTGGCGGGTTATATCTTGGCCTCATGTCATCCGATGAGACTGCATGTTTCTCTCCCTTGAAGCAGGAGTTTCCCATGATGGCAATGAGTACTGTGGTAATTGCCGTAAGCAGGAAGGATATTCCGTGTGTAAGCGCGACAATTCCTGAATTGGCAGGCCCGGTTGTGTTTTTGCCAATACCTTCAATCAAAATTATACAATCTGATTCCGAGCAAGGCTGAGGTGTCGTGCAAATATTTGTCGAGGAAGAAATGTTGGTAACTCCGGCTGCCCATGAAAATTGACTTGAACTGATGAAATCGTTGTAGTGAGGGATGTAGTTATTGTAGTAGGAGGAGTAGTCATCTGCGCAGCTATATGGTAGATCGAAAGTCGTCTCTGTAGCAGTCTTGTTTAAATCCGCAAGAGTGCCCGAAATAGTCACCAAGTTTCCTGGAAACGTATTAAGTCCCCATCGCTGAGTGGTGAAACCAAGAGCGAAAGGAGGTGAAATGGATGTGTAGTCGATAAATTTCCAAGCCTCCATGAGGAGTTAGGAATTGAGGAGAAAAAGAATGGGAGCTCCCACCATGCAGGCCTCCTAACTTAAGAGGAGTGTGAGTGCCTGACAGAAAATCGGGCTGTTGGAGGGGGTGGGGTAGGAAGGGTTCAGCCGTGCAGCCGCGAAACCGGGCGTCCACAATCAGGACGGAATGCGAACCACCGCAAGGCTGACTAGGAGTCTGTTCATTGCAGGGTTCATTCTACGGAATCCCGAGTATGCAAGTCTCAATATCACAGTGCCGATCCAAGTGAAATCTAAGGACTCATTTGACAGAAATGTTTAACGCATAAAACGCCTCGTTACGCGATGCGCTGGTTAAAGGGCAAATATAATAAATACTTCCATGAATCAATTCACCATTAGCTAAAGGGGCATATTTGGTAGGATAAACATCCTGTTTCTTCCATACGAATAGTCAGATGGATATTTCTTGGCTTATCTGACCCGTCTGCCTTGTAGCTGATATTCTCTAATTTCTGGCTGCTTTCTATCATTTCGAAAGTTGATATTTCGAGTAAATGTAAACATATAGTAACGAACATCTTAAATTAAGCCTCGCGATGAGTTCTAAGTTTAGTTGAAAATTTCATACAATTTTGTTCATATTTTCCAACCAGCCAAGAGGATTCAAGGGAATCCCAGAGCCAAAAGATACGACTAAGACTACTAAAGCTCAAAATATGTGTTCCAATATACCATCCAGAGTCTCGCCTGCCATTACCGAATTCCCTGAGATGAAAAATCGAATCTGGGCTGAGTTTCTCTGGATCCAGCTAATGCTGGTCGACCCAAACTCCAAGCTGCAAATAAATATCCAGCAAAAATCTTGATAAATTCTACTCACAGGTATGTGGTGTACGTTGCCAAAGTTAGACCTTCCTTGGATGCTTTCCCGTAATATTTGACTTTGGCGTCCACAACTGTCTGAGAGACCATTATTTCAAATTTCACATCGACCGTATAGTAATTTCCTATTATTCCTTGGCGTTGATGTCTTTCAACTGCATCCCATGGAATCGACCTCAATGGTACTCGCATTTCAGCAGTCTCATTCTTGTCTATTTCTCTGTTAGTGAATCAAACTCTGGATTTAGATTGGGGCATTAAAAAACATGAGTGAAATAGGTCGTGATGGAATGGGGTGCAGGATTTTCAAGAATGATTTGCTGAGTGAGGAGTAGTAAGTTAGTAAGTTACCTTGGGGAAGATCTGCCAGATTTGATGGTGGACTCTCCATTGAAGTCGCTGTGAAAGTTATAGATACACTCCTTTCCATCTGGTATTGACTGCGCGAGAATTTGAAGCGGCCATCGAACGTTGCCATGATAGGGGTTTCCGGCAGAATTACGTCTCCTTGGCGAACCAGCCAAAAGATTTGGCCTTTAACCATTTGTTGTCCACTGAATTTGTCCCTGACAACTTCGTTGTCCTCATTTTTCCATTCCTTGTAAGTATCGGAGACGCAGACACCAAAGTATCTTGGGCAGTGCATCAATTTTCCTGGGAGGTCGCATCCAACCCCCATTCCCTTGAGTACTGCCCCTTGAACAACGCTGCTCCAGACATTTTCTGCTACCTGGAGATTCAAATCACCGTGCCCATCTGCAAATTTCTTAATTTCGCTCACAAGATATTTGCTCTGTGCAAATCCCCCAGCAAGAAATACGTTCTTTATCAGACACTGGTCAGCACGTGTTGCAATCTGAAGCGTGAAAAGTAGAGCAGAGCTTACTGTAACGTGACAGTTAAATCCTTTGTGTTGTGTATTCTCAACCTGTGTTACTTGCCGTGAAATTAGGTTAACTGATCCAGTCACACTTTTCCTAAACATATCTTTGGTATCCTCCCTAGGTATTGTATGTTAGTGGCTCCTAAGTTTATTATTCTCTGGTACATGAAACTTACGGAGAAACAGCAAGACTACCGCCCCGAATATATTCTTCTTGACCTTCGGCAACAATAACAGTAGTAGGTAACTGGATGTCTCCCCTTTCACTCCCAGAAAATGCTCTCTTGTACCTTTCAAAACTCTCAAGCAAAGTCCTTTGCATAGAATTCACTACTACACGACCGCCGGATCCAAATGTTTTAGGAAGCGCACCAAGGTTCGTTATTTTAGGTTCCAGCCATTCCAAGAAAGCTTGATCTATGAACGTAGCGCCAAATCTCGCTCCTAATAGATTATTAGAGTCTTACATCAATTCATCCTTCTGCCTTGTAACTTTACCGGATAAGGACCCAACCCTAGTGAGTTGAAGCGGCTCTATACTATCAATATAGTAGGCTACCACATCCTTCACAGATGATTTTAGCTATAAACAACATATGGGCTTCCAAACTCACCACTGTGCCACCACCGGCGTCGCAAAGCACAAAACATTCACCCTATTATTGTTAACACTGAGAAATTTATTTTCGAAAGGGTTTAGTACAGGAATTAGTATGTTATGCTCATTCTTGATCAGATCTTGAACTGTGTATAATGCACACGCCTCTGGTTCGGACGTGAAATGGATATCCCGAATAGTTGGGAACATGCCTTTATTGAATGCCGCCCTGACTGCGCGGAAGGTGATATTCATAGCCTCATACGGCCAACCCTAAAGTTCTTGATTTAAGCGTATGTCTCAAAGCCATACATGCTACAGAGACCTACAGCAGGATGAGTTATGACGATGTCAATGGGAACCCTGTCGGTGATATACGCTCCCTGGCTTCTTAAGCGTTGGTACCATAGCCGTGAGACTTTGATTAAATAATCCCCAATAACTGTTTCTGTATCTTTCGATAAATGGCGCGGAATATCATGCATCAACTCTTCGTCATTTGCGGGAAGATTCCTCACCATCTCTAAGCCTTTCGTCAACTCTCGGAGAATCTCCAGTTCGTTGACTATGGTTCGAGAACCGAGTTCGAGCTTTGTCCATTTCAAGGCCTCCGACTCATCATCAATATCATAGCCCCATTGCTTACACCGGTTTCTCGTCCTAGAGTATGATATGGCCGACGGAACTTTGTCGGCAGCAATTCTAGGCCAATCCCTGAATAGCGAGATATCCTCGAAAGATGCATCATCTTCCCCATCAGTCTGCATCCAGGACAGACCTAGTCAAATTTACATCAAAATTCATTTCTTCTAAAGACTCAGAGCAGAAGATTATTTATCATACCTGTGAATGTCGTCCCATAATCGAGTGCCAGGACAATTCTCGGATCTGCAACCGCGGTCGCCGCCATTGTCGACAAAAGTTCGGCCCGGAGGGGTTAAAGATTTATCGGATCTTTCTTACGTTTGGCAATATCAGAAGACGGAATGAAATTATAACTGGAATGTGCCTCAAGAGCTTTCTTCGACGTATCATATTCGCATCATATTCCGTGAAAGGCTGCGAGATGAACCGAGTTCGCCTCGTAGAAAAGGACCTAAGTCTATTTGGGCAGAGAAATAACTATTTTCCCAATTGGGGCGGCTCTTCTTCCGGGCGATTTTAGAAAACCAGGAGGTGCGAACCATGTTAGGCAGAGACGCTTTCATGGAGCCCTTGTCATTCTCGGTGACCGCTTTTGGTGTTGGCTGCAGGGTGCACCCCAAGTCACTGAGATGTAAATGTGCCGATAAATCGCGAGGCTGCAGTACCTTCAACAAAGCGAGGCTGACTCTGCACTCGCTTGGAATGGGATGGGTCATTTTGAAACAGATCCATTACCTCACTGAATAACATCATTGCAAAGGCGCCGTTATCATCAATAGTTCGTTATTGCGCGATCATGTCTTTCCTTCGCTCCAAAAAGAGTGAAGAGACTGCCTCTGAAGTAAGGAAGAAGTATGATTCTAGAATCGAACAATTTCTCACCAAAGTCGAGGGAAGATCAGGCATCAATATATTCTCTCGGCGTCAGAATCCCTTAGATTCCTTAATAGGATGGGCCGAGAATACGTTGGATGAATTTCAAAAACTCCGCCAGGAATTTTCCAAACAAAACAGAGCTCTCAAAAATGCAGAAGCAACTATTGACAGGCTTTCAATCCAACTGGCAGAAAAAAGCTCTCAGCTTGAGCAGTCCTTATTGGAGAACAAGAACTTGGTATTTCAGCATGACAGAAGAGTTGAATCAATCACACAGAAAAACGACGCAACGGTTAGAGATATTAACAGTGATCATCAAAAGGAGGTCAAAAATATTAGGACTGGCCATGATAAGGAGGTCAAAAAGCTGATCGGGCAAATTTTGGGTGACAAACGAGAAAATAGTGGATGGGCGGACGATAAACTGAAGCTAAACTTTAAGGAGCTCCAGCGGTTGGTTGACTCGATTTCTTCTCCTCATAATAGAGAGCTTCAAATATCTGAAAATCAACAACTTTCGCAGCATTTGGACCCAACAAGGTTCTTCAGCAGACAGGGAAAACTTCAATTCCTTTTAAAGAATGCCATTTGGTCAATCCTACAGGAACAGTTCTTTTCAGTTCCATTCGGGTTTGGAGCTCTAGGCCCCGGGAATGGAAAGACCGAGCTCATGGATGTTTACCTGTCTTGGAGGAAGTTGTTCGAGGGAGTTACTAGAACAAGTAAGATTACTATTCCTGAAATATATAATAATTAAATTGTCAGCTAATACTAAAACTCCTTAGATTACCATAACCAAGCGGACTTTTCTGTTTTTTCCTATGATAAATTGGCGAATAATTGGCGATCAGCTACCTTTCAAAGCATCAACAAAGTGCTGGTAGAAGATAACGAAAAGTCGAGAGGAGCTCATGGTCGATTATCCGGCCTCAGTTCCGATAATCTAGGCCTTACAGTCGACCGCATCTTGGGGCTGTTATCGGAGATCGCAAGTATGGCTAACAACTCGCTTTCTTCTGAGATGGTGAAAACTATTCACAAAATGGCGGACCTGGCCCTCCAAATATCCTTACAATTTGGCATTAATAATTCCGAATTGACCCTTCTTGTACCACGTCGTGGAGACCAAGTTCAGATTGGAGGGGAGTTTCATGATTGCCAAGATGGGCAGATGAACAAAGGGAACATTTATAGAGTAGATTTGGTTACTCTTCCAGGGATTCAAAAGACCGGGGGAAAGAAGTCAGATACGCTGTCAAAGCAAACTATAGTTGCTTGTGAGATTTATCCAGACAGGTCAGCTTTGTAATTGCACACTTGGCTCCAATTCAAATTTGTTTCAATGTATTCTGTTAGGTACTAAGTCTGCTTATTTCACAACTCTGAACTTGAAGATCGAAATCTTTCATTTGGAATTCTAAAACTCGGAGCTAGGCCGACAAACAAGGGAGATTTAAAAGTATCAAGATCACAGGATTTATAATGCTCAAATCTTAAGGATCATTGAGCTGTCTTACAACGACGGCGAGGAGTAATTTAAAGCCCTATTGATTTAATTTCTTTCTATGAAAGTTATTAGGTAGAGTACTATCTAAAATAGAGAGTCAATATAATAATCTTCTGAATGATCTAATTATATAGCATGTTTCTAATGGGTAATCTGAAGCGGAGAGAGAGATTGAACTCTGCCTCGGTAGCGAATTTCGTGCGGGATTCTGCCGGGTTCAATGCAAGAAGATAACGCTTGCTTGGAACCGAATTGGTGGCTGCACGAGCCGAAACGTAGTCACGAAATCCCGTTGCCTTACTGCCAACGCATCATTCGCCAGGACTCCAAGACACAAATTGGAGGAGTGGCTATAGTGAATTTGTTATCAGGCTGCGACCTTTGAAGGTATGCCACAGAAAACGGGCTGGCGACTGATAATCTGCTATGCTGATGTAGTGTCCATTATGTCAAATCATCAGTTTCTCACGAATTACCTTCACTGACTGAACCATATCATTCGTCATTCTAGGTTACACCAAAATACTCCACTTATCGGTTTATCTCGATTTATGCCAAACATCTGGAGGGAGCCAAGATGAAGGGTCTTTGGAGGGTCCCCACGCAAGCTATTGATAATAATCTTGGAATTACCATCTTTGATGGCATAGTTGCGTTAATAGTGATAACATCTAGTCTCATATCAATATTTGCACCATCAAGACCTTGGTCAGAAGCACGAATCTTGCATCTGGGCTTGGCTTCGCTATCAATGTATGTTTTAAACCCGGGGGAAGCTTTGATTGTCTTTCGTTTGGGCTGCAGTAAAACGTTTTCTAATAATATTAGGTGGTTCGGCCTCCACTGGATTGATCTGATGGTCCGTCAAAATCATCACGGTTCCGTAACATATAGTTATCTACTTGTTGGAACATTTTTCACCTGTTTCAGAGTATTTTCAGATGTACTCACTCTCTGGGGCACAATCAGGGTTTTGATACGACATCGTAGTACCCTCTGGACTCAGACGGAGAAGTCAGTGGCAATGATATTACTATGCATTTTGTGGCCACTGGCATTTTATCACCTCTGTTTACTGTTTGCACTCTCGTTCACGTGGCTATCTTTCTCGGATCTTCAAGTCCTCGAGTCGATTGCGAAGGCAAGGAGTGGAATTGAAGTCGCCTTCACTGCAGTACAATTCATTACCACTATTGGAGCCTCTCTCTACGCTTTCTCCCACATTTCTATTTCCACCTACATCTTAGATGTATATCAACGGGTAAGGGCCCAGATCCAACCAATTTTCGTTTCGAAATGTAGGAAAACACTGCTCACGTTGGAAATAGCAAATATTTTCAACATGGCTTGGGTGTATCTGTCTGGTATTACGATCATTCTGCGAGGTTGTCATTGTAGGCCAGATCAACAGATGGCCCTGGAATCTTCCAGAAATCTTGCAAGCTAGAGACGTAACTTATGGACTCTTTAGCGTTGGTTTCGTTCTATTCGTAGCAGGTGCAACACCGTATGGAAAATTGGACCCATTAGTCGAAATCGAAAACGAGGCTTTGGAGAAAACGAATATCTGGATCACAGGGAAACTCTCCGAAGAGACCGGTCATGGGAGGTATACAGCACCAAGCATTTCCCGTTTTGTGGAAATATTGAGAGCGGGGCTCAAATCAGATCAAATAGCTTATGGCATAACAATGAATGTGATACCTCTAACGGAGACAAGACTATGGGAAATTGAAAAGAGGGAGATTAAAAGCCTCGAGGAACGATATTCCGGTTGGACACCTATCTCTAAACAGGAAAAAAAAGTCGAAATTCCTGAGGAATGAGCAAAGCCATAATATTAACAGTGCTGCGTTACTGTTGAATACTACTTCCTCTTCAAATCACACTAAAATTGAGAATATAGACATTTGTTGGAAAGATATTCTTCCCTTGCTATATTATAGTTTATGGAAAATGGGGACACTCATCATTCATCCCCTCTACTATTTTTATTTTCCTAAGTTGAATCATATGCTTTCAAAATATCTGGCCAAAATTGAAATATAGTTATGGAATACTATCTTTCTTTATTTTTGTATTTAATGTAGAAAATATTGTGTCAATTCATTTGAAATATATGCAACTAGATTGATTATAAGATAATCCATGCTTCTGAACCATACCAAAATCCGGAAATTGAGGGATCAGCTCAAATACTCAAGTAAGTGTTCCTGACCGCAGACTAGCAAAAGTGATGCTCATGGCTGGCTCTACGTGACGTCGTGGTGGTACCTGGTAGCTCTGTGGCACTAAAAAAATGTAACGTACTAACAGGCTGTCCTGATCTGTGATACAGTGAATGTTCCCCCTGATTGGCGCGATATAGTTTGCCACCTCGCAGCCAAGAAGAAGTCTCATATTCCGAAGTGCGCTGTTACTCCAACTTCTACCAGTAGTACCTGCAAAACCAATTGATGTTTGTTGATCATCCCCGCAATAAATTCCACTACCATATGCTGCTCCAGTTGACATATATGGCGTATTACTCATCACTTGTAAGCCTGTGGAAAGGATGCTAAATAGTCTCGAGACCCGGGTGCCGTGGAAAACCACTCCAGTATTTATAGGACTTCCCAATTTTGTCTTGAAGAGCTGTTCTTTCTCATGGCTTGAGTTCAATATTAAAAACTGCTGAGTGTTAGGCATACTAGGGACACGATAACTCCCTTGGGCGGTCACTATAAAGCCTCTGAATCTATTACACGCCCAAGTCAAAAGTTTCTCTCGATCATTTTGGTACCCGTCTGATCCTCGAAGTGCCAACAGAAGATTGGTTGCCTGCTGTAAGGTTACCAAAGATGGAAAAGAGTCAATGACTGCTCGTACTCGCGTCTTTTGAACAGGGCAGCCTGGAAGAAGGTTTAGGTTTGATGAGTCAGCTGCTGCTTCGTATAGGCAAGTCAACAGGAGATCAATAGATAGTGGATCGACTAATAAGTTATGTAGCTGGACCTCAATAGGTGCTCTTGGCAGTTTACTCGAGCAATTTTTCGAGCAGGACGCTGGTTTCCAGAGTTTTGTGCCAATAGAAGCCGAGCAAACGAGGCATGTGGATGGCATTTCGGTGACCAAAGACTGAATTGAAGAATAAATAGAGTCTAGGGATATATTTCCACTTCTCAAGACTATGCTTAATTTCTGGCTTAAATAATAGGTGAAAATATTCGGTTTTGTTGAACAAATCGTTGAACTTAGCTCTCTATCATCTGCTGGCTCCCATGGTTGATGTTGGCTTGGCCCTTCATTATTTGGGGAGAAGTGAATACAAAACTTTGGATTCCTCTGCAGATAAAGACGAACTAGTAATAATCGAGCTGTAGGATCTATCCCCCGGGATTTCCGCTGAAGGTCACTAAGACCTGTCAACGCAAACGATATCTCATATTCAGATATACCGACTGGCTCTACAGCATCGACAAGCCCTTCGGGAATAGTCGTATCTGTCAATCTACCACTGCCACTGTGGACACCAATCCGTTGGAGGAAGTCAGAAGCCTGTTGTGGAGTTTGATGAGGGAGACGTAGCCGAGTAGATTCCAGCCGTATCGCGGTCTGAATCAGCGCATCATATTCTTTCTCGAGTCTTGTAAGAGCAGGGCCTGGATTATTGTTGGCTAGAACGTGCTGCGTATGCATGCCGAGAAGATTTGATATAAGGTCCAGTGCTCTTTTATCTTGCCCGTCGAGAGAGGTACTCCACCGCCACGTATCAAAAATTAGTTCTAACTCATCCTTTGACCACATGTCTCTTCCAGCGTCCTGTCTCGAAAGAATACGTCGGCATACAGCTTTTCCGGCAACAGAAGTGCGTGCAATTGTACGGATACAGTCACACACAGTAGAGACGTTGGACCCATTGGGTGAAAGATGTGAGATAATTCGCCGGTACATTTTTTCCATATTCCTGCCTAGTCTCAGAACATCAATGAGTTCCATAATGTCGCTTTCAGAAGAAGGAAAGTAAAGCCAAGCCACCTTTGCTTGGACTCCACCTTGAATTTCGAACAATAAATTAATCGCTGTCATATTCTGATCTAACATTTGCCACCAAGAAATACGTTCTTGTGTCATACCAACACCATCTTCTGGAAGTTTTGACTGAACTGGAGCAAATAGCCTCTTGGAATTTTCTATGAATCTTAACCAAGTGTCAAATTGCAGAGAATCAGCCATCTTTGGCAGGAAATTTGCTTCTTGTTCTTTAAACAAGGCTGCCAGCAGTAAAAGCCAGCATTCATGTTGCATTTGGCCAAGTCCACGTCGGCGATCCAGATACTTTGCGAAGTTGGCACAGATGTGGCTATTTTCGACGGCAAAGATATTTTTCATCTCGATAATATGTAAGTCATTCTCTGGGAGCATTTCTAAGAGGCAAGTAGTATACAATGAATAATCCATGCTTTTGATCTTTCCGAACTTTCTCGCGAGATCTCTCCTATCGGTGTCGGGAGGGCGCTTCCAAAATTTGACTTCCTCTTGAATAGCGGGAATAGTTATAGATTCTGCTTCTCCTATTCCGCCTAGAGTTGATGCCAAATATGACTTCAGCCGTGATTCTCTAGTAGGAATTGTCTCATTAGATTGCTGAAGCTGGTCGAATATTTCGTGGAGAGTGTCTCTGGAAGGGAAATCTCTAATCTGGCCTAGGTGTTCGGCTGGAAAGTGTGCATGGATATCGGAGACATGCAGAATAGCTGTTCTAAGGTCGTATATCTGCATTCCAACATATCCTCCAGCTCCACTTTCAAGGTGTTCACAGAATTTTGTTTGCCAATTCTCCATGATAATATGCGACTGGTCTGCGATATACTGAAATGAGAAATCGGGATTGCTTTGCAGCCCACTGTCACTATGTACAGAGTGGATATTCAGTCTAGACTGATCACAAGTCTCACGGATTAATAGAAGCAAACTACTGCAATAATGAGAGTCTTCTTTGCTGATACTAGCCTGAACCATCGACATAGTGGCATCATTGGCAGGTCTATCAACGCAAAGATATACGAACAACTCTAGGGCACCAAAGTCAATCGCATAAGCTCTAGAGAGAAGGTCCATAAATTTTTCCAAACCATCCTGATCGAGAGGGGCTTGGTGAATACGCTTGTAGCATTCAGGCCATATGACAAGAAGTGAAACATTAAGATAGTCCCCCCGGTCAAAATGAATATTCAATTGCATTTGAAGGTGATTCCGGATACCACGTTTTGCCAATGCTCTCTTGATGATGGTATGTGGTAGAAATGTAGCTGTCTGACAGGCTTTCAATATTTTGTTAAGTTCTTTGAATAAGTGACAGCCACGGCCGTCAGAAACAATCCGTAACAGGGTTTGTGCATATCTATGTTCCTCGACTGATACAAGGCGAATGTTGACTTGGTGTGCTAGAATGATGCACCGTAAATATCGCTCGATATCGATATCCATGAGAGCGCGAAGATGCTCAGTTCCTGCTGAGATCGAAAGGACAAAAAGGCATGCCAGCGTTGCTACCTCTTTTACAGAGGATTGCATTGCTTTATGATCATTTAGAAGGGCACTTATGAGAGTGTCACACTCGGTCGATGGCTGATTGAGGTGTAGTCCCGATTTGTGTACGTAATCCAGCGTTGACTTCCTCAGAGCTCCCAGTCGAGAAGATTGAGGAAGCTGGCCGCCTTTTGACAAATATTCCACCACATGGTGAGAGCGGATGACTTCTTGATGCCATCTCTCGCCGACTGCCCATTGGGATTGCGGTCCTTTGTCAAGGCTTGGTTGTAGGTGAGGTTGAGGCTGAGGTTTTGGTGAGGTCTTCAACGACGATAATAGGCGTGAAAATGGCATCTGCGTGGCATTCTCTTCAAATCAAACCCGCATGCTGAGTTCGGTGTTGTTGTAGTCTTTTAATTGTATACATCTGGTCGAAATATCAAGATGGATAGGTTCAAGTTACCAAGTATCTTTGAGGTGAAAGCCTACCCAAAAGGTCTTGGCAAATTTCAAGACGTCTCTGAATAAATGGAAATAAGTGGTTACTATCCACACACCGGGTTGGTAAGGCTCCCTATATCATAAATTTTAAGGTCGCAATCGGAAGTGCGGAGTAGTAAGACTTGGGAATGCAGGAGGGAGCCTGGGCTAATGCACTACGGAGAGTACACCATGCAATTAAGTGGCACGTGTTGAAAAAGAAGAAACAACCTCCAATTAAACCTCACGCTTTTATCACTTCTAATGCCCCCAGTTGGATACATAGAGCTAAACCAATTAAAAAATAGCTAGGGCAGACGAGGCTGTGAGGCAACCGGACAGGGGTTGTTGGCATGGGCTAGGCTGGTTTTCCGGAGCCTAGCGAAAAGTCAGAGCACATATTCCAGACCCTTACTATCTATCACGGGTCAATCACTAATTTGGCCTGGTTTAGGGATCGAGATGGCCACCACGGATCGAGCATAAGCCTGGGAAGTTGGCTCTTGGCGTTAGGTTTCTCGAAATTCGGCAAACAGCGCTAACTTTAACCACACAGCAGTAAGATCTCTTTTCACGTAAGGTTGAAAGCTTCATGGCAGCATTATTTCCTCGCCTTGGCTACTTAGGACTTCTCAAATTTCTATTCTAAGCGCGGGTTCTTGGATAACTCAACTATGGCTTGGTGATGTAGTCGAGCTAACTTCTGTTGCTAGTTATCATTCCAGCATCTCGGATAATAATTAGGGATCAAGGTCTATATGACAAAAAGCCCGTGATACAAAAACCATATCCGCTGAGTTGATAATGCCTAGAATACATCAACAGGGCCAACAACCCAGCGGTGCTGCAGAGCAAGAGCTTGCAGAAGGTTATACGTCATTGAAACTCAAAGCTAGACTACTTGGAGAAGAGATCGAAACTATCTATTCTATTAGAGGCACATTCCCAGACGACGAGGAAAAAGAGATAATTTCTAACCTTCAAGCAATTGGGGACGGATACGTAAATAAAGCAATTGCATCATCCTACTCAGTTTCGGTGCGCGAGGTGGCAAGAACCATTACATCAACACCGTCGAGATGTGAGGAGTTAATAGTGGAAGATTTCGAGGCAATTGTCCGCTGGGGAAGTAGCCAAAACCCTCCAATGCAGCCAGACGACATAAGAGAGAAGATTGTAAAGCGAAAAAACCTTCTTGAAGCGGCGCTACCGGACTCGATGAAACAGAACTCGCAAGCAGCTCTTGCGCAAATCGAGAGAGAACATCTCCAGAAAACGTACGTGAACTCGGAAACCATGCTCGGCGATGACATCTCTGAAATTCCCAAGTCGAACTTCTTCGTGAGCGAAGATAACTACGCGTGGGATATGGATGAGCTGGCACAGGCTATAACCGCCAATGACGGTGTGATGCGAAATCCTCTCAGTAGGCAGATGTTCTCACAGTCAGATATCAGACTGATTCTTGCTCATCCTCTCGGACAGCGACTCAGGCCTTTACAACTGGCACAAGATCAACTTCGACATGGAACTCGGCCGGCCACTATCCAGAAGGTTAGGGATCTAGGTGCCCTTATGACTGCAGATCAGAGCGAAGATGCTCTGCCTAGTCGGCAGGCTATGGAGGAGTTTCAAGCTTATGTCGCAACGCTCCCTGATTCAGAACAGAGGACTCTAGAATCATTGAAGATCCCAGCTGTTGACTCATTTAATGGCCAACCATTTGATTATACAGTTGGAGAGTCGGTGAGGGATGCTATAGCAAATACAACTTGTTTTCACAAGGTACGTAAAAGGCCATATCAAATTTTCTCGTAATCAAAAGAATACCAATGATTGCAGGTTGGAAATTTCCTAACACAGGCTGCTACATACCTCCAAAGGCAGTAGCTTGAACTTAGAGGGCTTATAGCTCAATGGTGTAGAAAAAAACCTCGAATGGTGTAGGTGTAGAAAAGCTCAGATGGTGTAGAACGCTCTACATCATTCGAGTTTTTTTCTACACCGTCCGAGCTGGGGCCCCGAACTGATGCCGTGCCATGGGACTAAGAAAAGGTCAGCGCAGGTAGAGAATTTGGTTGATATTGATTCATGCACTCCAAAATATTCAAGAGAATTCTGCTTATAGATTCTCCTATTTCCTAGATTATATTATACAGTGAGAGAGTAGAGAGGAGAGGGCTACACTTTAGATGCATATCGCAAATTTCTGAATGTGCCAGCGCACTCAGCTTGAATCAGGGGTGGATAGACCAGATATGGTAGGTCCGGTCTAGAATTTGTGACTACTGTGAACTACTGTGTTATATTCTATCTCAAATTCCACAGGCTTGTAGCTCGTATCTTGTAGAAACACCTCATCAGGGATAGAAGAAGCCTCATCGAGAGTCACACAAGCCACTTTCGGGTAAACGTGAGCAGGTGTAGAGACTGCCTTGGTGCGATGTGCAACAAAAGAATTGCAACTAATTTAAGATTCGCTTCAGAATGAAAAACGAGATGTCATACTGTAATACCACAGTAAGGAAACAGGCAACGACCCCAGATTAATTTCCCATCCCTGTGTCTTCTTATCGACCCATCAATAGCTTAAATAACCTAGGCCCGTACTTCACAGCAGCATAAACGGCACCACCCAACGCAGTCCAAGCTAGGAGTCCCCTCACTACAACAATGGTCTTAACAATCCGCACCGCCCTTTGATCGTTTAGGTGGGGAAACCTGGTCTCAGCAGGAGGATTGTCCTTGCCTAAGAAATCACACAGCGACTCCCATCCTCCAGCAGCTTGAAACTCCAAGACTTCCTTCCCTCTCTTCTTGGCTGCGTCCCTCACCCACTTATTGTGCGCCTCGTACACCTCAGGTGTAAATATCTCACCGCGGGGAAAACCAAACCGCTCAGCGAATATTGTGTACGTCTCTTGATGCATCTGGTAGTGCAGCCTATCGGTTTGGATCAAATACGTCGCCCAACGATATGTTTTGCCGCCGAAAAATGCGAGGGATTTGCCGATTGATTCGGCCCATACGTGGCCATTCTTGCGCTGGTTCAAGATCACTTTTGCATCTGGGTACATATCCATGAGGTCATCGATGAACACGACGCCAGGGAAATCCGTCGTGGCGGCGTACCCGTCGAAGAGCTTATGCAAGATCTTTTGGCGTTTATTTCGATCTTTCTCGCGCAGCGCATCAAGGACAAGCTGGCTGCGGTCGGCGTGCGGGACAATATGTGCCATGTGCATGCAGGGAGTATACCCCATGGTAGGAGATTCAAGCGCGGCTTGGAGGGAGCTGGTTGCGCATCTTGGCAGACCAGCACCGATGACCTCAATGCTAGCGGTAGAGGTCGACGCGTCTACCACCCTAGAGTCGGAGATAAAACGAACCATTTTAATTAAAGAGTGTCGAGAAGAAGCTATTGAGAAAGAGTAAGGAGAAGAAGTCTTTGAGAAAGAGTAAGGAGAAGAAGTTTTTGAGAACGAGTAAGGAGAAGAAGCTTTTGAGAAAGAGTAAGGAGAAGAAGTAGCTGAAGAAAATAATGGAAGGATATTGATGACGAGGAAGTTAGGAAGTTGGGAAGTTTGGTCAGATAAGAACCTGGAAGATTTGGGGTCTGCAGTAATGCAAGGCAAGTGAAAGCCACCAATGGCTAATTTAATCAAATCTCCGCCGTTTAGGGTCAATCCCTACTCGTAGCAGCTCCTGTGAAAACTGTGCCGTTTATGGGGGCCGATTGATGATGCCCGTTGAGGCTGAAGATTCAAGGTTTGCATGTCGAGGCCTCGGAGAAACCTAATTGGTCTGGCTCGGGCGAACCTGGGTCTTGAACTAACATTTTATTGGACGCATAATTGTCCTGGTACAATACAAGGCCATACCAATCACGCTACTAACCTCCCCACAGTGAACTAATACGAATCTGCACAGGGATTTGCAGTGGAGTGAGATTTTAGTATGAACAAATGATTAGCTCGTATTACGGTGTATGCATTTGTATGTGCCTCGAATATGGTATGCAGGATCAGATTAGGAGAGATTACGGGAAGGTGTCCACCTATAGACTGGTAGGCGGACGTCATCGGTTAGTAGATTTAAAATATAGTAGAGCAAAGTATAATCTAATTTCCAAACGGAACAACAAGCTATAAAAATATGTTAGATGTGAGCTTATCAAGCACAGAACCAAAACATTTTCTCAAATCAGTTCAAATATAACCAAGAATCTCTTAATTCGCCTCTGCAGATTTAGGTAGGTAGGAAACATCATGAACTCACATGCTTATCGAAATATGTAAGCCCTCTCCATATCGAAAATAGGTGGCTGCAATTGACACTCGACCAAAACTTAAAAAATACAAAAGTTTAACATAAATTTCAGAAAAACTTTTATAATTTTAGATCAAAGAACAATTTCTTATATTAAAAAAAAAGTAATTCTACTGAGATAATATTATTGTCATAGAGTAAGAGGGTGTATGGCCCAATGTTCGAAGCACATTTGGTGTTGGCGCACATGTCAATTTCAGCCTCTTTTCGAACATGGAGAGACCATGTACTGAACTTGATTGGAAAACGATAAAACAAAGGTGGATCGATATCTATTAATAGTTTGTTAGACCATTTTCTTAACAATTTCTTGCTAGGAATATGATCGAATGAGAATGAGAGCAAAGTAAGAATGGCAGTGAGTATTAACCGTCGATGACAAAGTTTAGCCAGTGGGTAAAGGGATGAAAGCTAGTTTAACCAGTTGGTGAATGCCTTAACCAGTAAAAATTAAAATTTTAGGTAATACAGTCTTGAGATGGAGTGGGGTATCTATGACAGCGAGATTCAACTGCCATAACACATTTTAATATATGAGCATAAAGGTTATGAAATTATAATATCAGTAGTTGACACATTGTCTTTTAATAGGCATCAGTGATAATTTTGGAATTCCATCACTTGTTTCTTCACTTGGCCATGGTCCAAGCCGATGTAAAAAGTAAAAAACCCTTGATTGGAAAGATTTGAATATCATGGCCAACCAGCAAATTGCGATAGAACAAGCTCAACACATACCTTCGCTAGACAGGTGAATATTCCTTAACCCTATCATACGAGTTTTGGAGCTGCTCTAGTAGGAAGTCCTTCACTAAAATCGATTTGGGTTTCTCAACGGCTTCGTTCTCGCACCCAGGGATGCAGCCGATCGTGTGCGATGGATTTCCAGTAAAGAAAAATGGAATCGAGTAACGCTCTTTGTTTGAGTAGTTCATCACTCGATGTAGGTTCGAGGTATACTTGTGGTTTGTCCACCGCATCATCAAGTTGCCGAGATTTATCACCATTGCACCTGGTGTCGGCTTGACCTGTAATATTATTAGATTTTGAACGAGTGAGTGGATGAGCTGGTATACATCAAGCCATTTTCCACTGGCTGCGTCGAGGACTTGGAGGCCGCCAACATCGTCTTGCATAAGGAGCGTGATACAGCCAAAATCACGGTGCGCTCCGACTCCTGCAAGGATTAGTATTCTTTCAAACAGTATTATTTGAAGCCACTCAAACCTCTATCCTTATTACTCGTTGTTGGGGTCGGAGGGTAATGTATGAATCGCAGCGTCGCAGTAGGTGCCTCCGTAAACTCGTCAAACCATCCTTCATCAAGCCCAAGCGCAAGTGCAAGGCTTGTCATGATATCTTTGGCGAGACTATACAAATTTTTAGTAAACTGCGATTCATGAGGAAATCGGAACTACGTGCTTCTGTAAAGCATCAAAATATTCCATACAAGTGATCTGAAATTCTCCTCCCAAAGACTCTGGATATAGATTTGGCCCACATTTATATTCTCCTGCTAAAACTCTTAGATCATCAAGAAGAAGATCTTCTCCGAGGTATAATCCCTCCTTGTGATCTGGAGCAGTGCCGGGCTCTAGCATTTGTCCTCCAAGCCTCTCATAACCTCTAGCATAAGTGTTTTTTCTCATATCTAGTTTCATCTTCTCTTCTAGCGGCAAGTCAAAGAATTGCTTGCATGCGGCGAAGATCCTGGACTAGAGCTCGGACGAAATACCATGGTTTGTAAGTTGGAAGAACCCTTTGTCTTGACATGCAGATCGTATTTGTTGAATAAGCACCCTTCGAGCCTCTGCATCGCTTCCTCGAAATGCTACTCAGATGGTTAGAATCTGGAAGAGGGAAAAGTAGATGGGACTAACCTGAGAAATTCAGAATTGGAGGTGTGGAAGGGACTTCGGCTACAGAAGGCATATTGTATAATACACCTCTTGTCTAAGGGAAAGATGAAAAATGAGGCAACCCTGTCGTAACTTATACACTGCCAAAAAGAATTTCTAGACAGTTGGCGCATAAACACAATACAGAGATTAAATTGTAATCTGCGGATTTATGCTTGTAGACGAGGAGGACTTTTTCAAATCAGGATTGTTTTAAATATACCCAATTTTTTTAATAACTGGCCTCCGCCGTCGGGGAACTCCAGCAGTGCAATGGCCCAGAAGCCAAAATCCGGGGGAAACCATGGCACGATAAGACAAGATAGGTCGGCTCCGATTAGGTCCGCCCCGAAAAAGGCAAGAGTGGGGTTCAACCAAGCTTCAAAGATGGGTTACACAATGATGACAATGCCTTAAAGAATTTGAGACCTTCGGAACCACGTTGAACGTTGTCCATATACTATTATCTAGATATTCAGGAAGTAATGGAGAAGACGAGATACATTGATAGGGAGATCCCGAAAGTTTGTACCTCGTCGAACAAGCCCCCATGTGTATCAGTATCAAGAACTAACGAAATTTCGGAGCAGATTTCTCTCGCAAACTTCGAGCAACGAATCGATGAAATCACAAATCAACTAATATCTGCGGCAGAGCACGTCGGGTTTTTCTCTATTACCGATCATGGCATCTCCACAGATGAAATCGACTCCATGTTCAAAGTCTCCGAGGCGTTCTTCACTCTTCCTGATGAAGTAAAAGCCACAGTCCCATGGAATCCCCAGAATGTCGGATGGGAGAAAATGTCACAAGTAAGGCCATCAACCGGTGCACCGGACACCAAAGAGTCATACCAGTTGCAGTTTGGAGAGAATATGAAGGGGTTATGGATGTCGGATGAGCATGTACCTGGCTTCAAAACTCATTGTCTGGAATTTATGCACCGTATGCAGAAGATATCAGAGAAACTCATGACTTGTTTTGCGCGGGGACTCGGTTTCCCAGATGATTTCTTTGTTAAAGCTCACGATATATCAAAACCAAACTCTCAGACGGCGTTCCGACTATTACACTATTACGCAACTCCGGAAACGAATGATGGAAAAATATATCACAGAGCTGGAGCACACGCTGATTGGGCCTTTTTAACATTACTATTCCAGCGTGAGGGACAGGATGGACTGGAGATCTGTCCTGGCCGAGAGGTTGTGTCAGATTTTGGCTTGGGCGATGAGTGGACGAAAGTTCATTTGAAGACGGGAGATATTATATGCAATATCGGGGATCTGCTCATGTCTTGGTCGGACGACAGGTTCAAATCCACCCTCCACAGGGTCAAAGCACCATGCGAGCCTGGAGACTATTATGGAGAGAGATACAGTATTGCATATTTTAACCAACCTGTGAAGGACGCCATTATTCAAGGCCCGAAGAAGAAATATCCCATGGTCACAGGTGCCGAATTTACTGCCAATGCAATGAAGACCTACTTTGCTGCCTTGAAGGCCAAATTAGAGTCGCAGGAGAAGACAAAGTCACCAGCTCAAGCAGTTTTGACTTCTATCCCGGCTAGTGCATGAGGAGAACAATCGGGAGCGTCAAACTTAGACATATCTAGTTTTTGATTTGGCTATCAATTTAATCGTTACCATCACCTTTTTAATTTAGCTATCGAGACCTATACCTCTTCTCTTTCCCCTTCTCTCTCACATTGAACTTCTCATGGCTTTACGAGCTTACGAGCTAAAAGTCAGTGGAAGGATCATCAGAGACCAGATTTTTTTTAAAATATTGTACGGTATTTGGATATATGGTTTTATAGTATCGTTTCTCAATTCCATAAATTTTATATAATGCCAGTTCATTTCTATAGTAGCTGCCCAAAAGTATGCCAAATTTTCAATTGAGCATTTACACCGAAACGCCACTCTCTTGAGACGCAATGCCTTGATATTTCTACTTATCCAAAGCTTGAGATTGACACTATATTTCAATAGTTAGCCAATATTGTAGATCATGGGAGATTAGAAAAAGTACTTACCATTTGATAGTACAATCCTCTCTTTCTTAGCAAAGCAGAGTGGTTTCCACTCTCAATCACCTTGCCATCACCAATAACAAATATTACATCCGCATTCTGCACAGTCGCCAACCTATGCGCCACAACCACCATTGTCCTTCCTTTTCCAGTCCTCTCGAACACAGCCTGGACACTCTTCTCCGTCTCTGAGTCCAGATTTGAAGTAGCTTCATCAAGTAATAGAATGCGCGGATTTCTTATTAATGCTCGAGCAATCGCCATTCGTTGTTTTTGGCCGCCAGACAAGGAAACGCCTTTGATACCCGCGGGGGTATCGTACCCTTCCGGCAGTGAAGAAATAAAATCGTGTATCTCTGCGTCGCGGCAGGCTTGGTGGAGGGTTTCTTCAGAGACCCTGTTTTCGTCCACGCCAAGGAGGATATTTTCCCGGAACGTGCCGTCGAATATTGCAGGCTCCTGGGCTACGAGGGATATACAACCTCGATAGTCTTTCAAGGGAAGATCATTTATATCCATACCGTTGCACGTGATCTTGCCGGTTTGCACTCGATAGAATCTATGTCACGCAATTTTGAGCTTTTGCTATGAATAAAGATGGCCCTTGGGTGATGAGCTTACCTCTCAAGCAAAGAAATTATGCTTGTTTTGCCACAACCTAAGGTAACTTCGTCAACATGCTCTAATCCTACATATTTTGCAAGAATTCTCACCAGATGGGCCCACAATTGCGGCAAATTGTCCTTTCTCAATCTACTATAATTTAGTACTTGAATTAATTGATTTATAAGAGTACCCACAGTAATATTCAAGCCATTGAGGACGGGGACATCCCTGGTCGGGTATTTGAACCAAACATTTTTAAGCTCAATCTTGATTCCTAGGCTCTTCTTCTCTTCGTTGCCGTCGAGACTGATTTGAATTGTTTCGTCTGCTTTTTCGCCTCTCGGCCTCATGCTCCGGATTCGATTTGCGGCTGCGGAAGCTTGTGCTATGTCTAAATTTCTAAGTGGCCGATTTCATATTTTGAGTTGGAACTTTACTTACTGGGACCAAAGCTTAACCACTGGCCTGCACTTACGCTACCCTGCACCACTGCCAAGTACACTACCACTATAAATTATTAGCCTTGCAGCTAGACATTATATCTTCTTTTTCTTACAATAATTAAAAGGATAGCATTCGTAATTAGCAAGCAGTTTACCGCCGTACCTTAAAATAGTTAGATTTTGGATACAATTCGGTATAATTCTCTTTACTAACCATAGCACAAGGGCCATACAAAGCAAGGAAATACTGTCACTCATGGCAAAAATCATAGTTGAAAACCTCGCCTTATGAAAAGCCTCCTTGACATGATTTTGCAAAAGTCTCTCGTATCGATCGCATATATCTGTTTCTAGAGTAAGAGACGAGACTGTTCTCATCGCACCAATAGATTCTGTGGCAAATTTGGAGCTTTCAGCAAAGACTTGAAAGTTCATCTTCTCGAATTGTGTTTCATAACGTATCCGTATGAAGCCTGCTCCCAAGATAATTGGCATCGAAGAGCAGACGGTGACAAGTGTGATCTTCCACTGGAAGTAGAAGGACATTGCAATACATCCAACAACATTGAATATAGAAATAAATACCATGGCCATATTTATGCCAAGGAGCTGCTGGAGTTGGGTTGGATCGTTAGCCATGCGTCCCGTTAGTGATCCTACTGAGTTTTCTTCCTCATCATAGTACGATATTGGTTTCCTGAGGACGTTTTCGAAGTACTCCCGACGATAGGTTGATGTGATGTGCTTTAAATAGTGAGTTAAAGGAGTTTAAAGTCTGAATCTGGGATCTTACGTAGGAAATGGTATTGGCAGACCACCCTAGCATGAAGTAGCTGATACCGACCCCAGCTGCAAGTACAGTGAACATGAGGCACCAGAAGTTGGTGAAGAGTTGAACCCAAAGACTCCAGAAGCTGAAAACTTCAATAAGGTTTGCAAATAAAAATGCTTGAAGGGGGAAAGCAGCTAGAAATAATTAGTACGTGTAGAATCTTAATAGTGAGAACATGAAGTGGAAGAACCTACCACCTGCCCCCAGAGTCCCTAGTAGCATCAATACATACCACACCCACCGTGGTCGCTGCTCCCAAAGCAAAAGCCCAAAGCTTCTCGTAAACCCCATGGGTTTAAAATCTGGAACCTCTTCCTTCTTTAATGACTCAATATCGACACTGAAATCGTCCAGGAGCAAGCCATCCTCGCTCTCTTTGTCAAAATCAATCCACTCCACATCGATATCTTTGACTTCTCTCTCCATCGATAGCTTTTGTGCATTTGCTAGCGCCCAATAAGCGCCGCTCTTGTCGGCCAGTAACTCTTCGTGAGTTCCCTGCTGTACAACTTTGCCCTTTTTCATCACCACGATGTTATCTGCTTTCATTATGGTCGATAGGCGATGTGCGATCATTATTGTCGTTCGGTCTTTGGAAACTTTGTCTAGTGCTGCTTGTACTATCTTCTCTCCGCGGACGTCGATCGCGCTTGTTGCTTCGTCAAAAATTAGGATCTTGGGTTGTTTGACAATACTCCTGGCGATGGCAAGCCTCTGGCGTTGGCCTCCGCTCAGCTTGATTCCAGCATCTCCTACTGGTGTGTTATATCCCTATTCTCATTCAGTTTTGGATCCTTTCATGTAAGTTGTAGAGTGAAATTAATTACATACTTCTGGCAGACGGATAATAAATTCATCTGCAAATGCTTCCTTGCATGCCCTCTGCACGAGCTCCATCTTCTTCTCTTCAGGTGCACTTTCCCATTCCGTACCGATTAGACCATATTCTACATTCTTGAATATTGTGTCATTGAAGAGCATGGGCTCTTGTTGCACTAGCCCGATTTGCGATCTCCACCATTTAAGGTCGATATCGCTCAAGTTTCGACCACCAGTTGTGATTGTTCCGTTACGGAATATTAAGGTCTTGAATCATATGTTAATCAAGTGTTTAGACTATCTCAAGAATGAAATACTCACAAGCACCTTATCAGTCAGATTTCCATCGAGTTCATACCATCTCTCTATCAGTCCTACGATTGTACTCTTCCCGGAGCCGGACGGGCCAACAATTGCCGTCAACTTTCCCGCTGGGAATCTGAGGCTTAATTCATCGAGAACTTTCACATCCGGCCTAGATGGATACACAAAATTGACTTTCTCAAACACAATATCCTCCTGTGGCGAAACCTCGGGATCTTTGGCCCCATCTGTTTTAGGCCGTGGAGCATCAATGATTGTAAAAAGAATGCTAGCAGAGCCTGCAGATCTTACAGCGGCGGACAGGGGAGCCGCTATGCTCCCAATTGACATTACAATCATCATGATTGACATCAATACACTATGGGCTCCTGTTAGCCTGATATCAAATCACTTTGTCACGGGGAAATTTACATAATTATTGTCTTGACGCTGTGGATTTTCTTTTCCATGTACATTTTGATAGCGTACCAGAAACACAGAGCAAAAGTCCTATATCTGTAAGCTGAATACTTTACAAGGTGGAGTAGAAAATCATACGCATGGATGGCGAAAAACACTACAAAAATGTTAGCTAAGAGACTCCTTGCTTTGGACTCAACTTACCAGGCGCCTGCTGAATCGCAATAAGAGGTGACATCTTAAGGCCTCTTTTCTTCGATTCATCCACCCAACCTGCAAATCTCTTGGACATTTTCCCTTCCGCTCCACAAGCAGCAACCATCCTAATAGATCCAAAAGCCTCGCTGGCAACTGCACTTGACATACGATCCGCATGCTCAACCTGGCTCATCCTCTTGACCACAAACGGTATAGTAGCACTATAAAATACCACTATGAAAAGTAGACCACTGCTTGTCACGAGTGTCAGAAGCCAGCTAAATTTAAACGCTATAATTACAGCAGTTATAACTGTAGATATACTTTGAAAAAATAATGAGAGGCGTTCAGAAATGCCGATTTGGAGGATGTTGGCTGTAACAGTTATTATGGAGGCGGTTTGCCCAGCTGGGAGATAGTCGAGGACGGAAATAGGTTGTGCAAAGAGAGCGCGCATGTAGGCCAGTCTCATGGCAGCGGAAATCCGAATACTGATCATGCGGAAACCTAACTGTTTTTCGCATCAGTAAATTTTGAGAAAAGTTTCCTAGGAAGGGCAAAGTACAGTTGCGACATAATCCAAGACCAGCCTGCCCGCAAATAGGTATACCATGTATAAAACATTTTGATTGATAAGTTTGGTGAAGCTCTCTTTTGTTTCGCCAGAATATGGATTGTAGAATGCTCCGAATGCGTTTACAAGTTGGCCAAAGACGACGTTCATCAGGGGCAATGTCACCCCGGTGCAAATGGAACAAAAGCATGCTGCGGCAAGAAGTAGTTTATCGCCAAAGGTTGAATATGAAAATATTCTCTAATACAATTGTTAATGGGTCTAATCAAATTATCTTTAGAGGCGTTTCTTACAATAAAATGCAAGAACTTCACTTTAGTCTCTTCTTTGATAAGTGGCTTCTTTCTAATATTTGGCGGGGATTCCGCCTCAACTTGTTTTGTAACTTCATGACTATCGGTTTGGCTTTCGGGCTTTTGTTCTGCTTCTGGTGATGTGAACAGTGTTGCTGAGGTTGACCATGGAGTAGGAGATATTGGCGCAGATTCCCCAGCCGGGTGGCCTTCAGAAGATACTGGCAGCGTGGCTGAAGTTGACCATGGGTTTGGAGACGGCGGCGCAGCTGGTATATTTTGTGTTTCAGGCAATTTTTCATCCTCATTGACTATTCTTATTCCTATTTGAGAGGGTCTGTGATCTTCTATCTCAAGTATCAATGAGACAGGGCTGGAGTTCGAGTTCAGCCTTTGTGCATCTTCTTGCGCTGGCCTTCTCAAAATTGGGCCATCACTTGCCATATCTTTTTCCATCATGATCTATGTTACATGTCCCGCTCTGAGCATGAGTTCTGGGCTGAGAAGCGAGCTTGACGTCGAGGTGAAAGAGCTCGGAGCAAACGGAGGGAGTCAAGCAGCGACCGGGAAAATACACGTCGGCCAATTTCACAGTCCGATGCGATCTTCATAAAAAGTTGCACCCCTCATGTCTATGGCTCACATTATATGAGGTGAGTAGTATATGAAGTTTTTTTTTAGATCAACCTATCGGAAAGAGATGGCTAGATAGTGCCAAGAACCAGGCCCTAGAGTGAAGGGAGTTCCCGAAGAACATTCCACGATTCCCTCTACTGCACCTCTAAAGCTTCTATCAGTCTGATAAGCTTCATGCATCTAGATGCAGCGGGTATTAATATATGATATAAGGTTGAAGTGCTAGCTCGCCTCTGCCCCTGCAGCTGGCAAAATCGGGTTGGCATGGTCTCCCAAGGGTTTCGCAGGGATATTGGCCTGTAATATAGACCAAACGCGATCAATATAATCGTACTCAAGCTTGGCCACTCGGCAATCAGAGAAGATACAACCCTAATTGTAACTTTAATGGATTTGTAAATCAATCATAAAAATGAAGCCTAGCCCAGCTCTTGTAAATTAATAGATCATGACTCTTGCCCTAGATTCAGCCTTAATATATACTCCGTTTGTCCGCCGAAATTTTGGTGGCTACACCCTGCTCTAGAATGATTTATGGATTAGTTCCGAGAGAGTTGGTACAAGTTGTCTTCGGCAACTGCTTGTTAGTAGGAGCGCAAATTTAAATGATTCGAGAAATCTTTTCAAAGTCGGGATATTCTCAGGAAGCAAACGGTTACTGGTAGCCAGGTTTATGTGAATTTTTTTTATTAAGTGAAATCTAAGGTGTTGAGAATGGCGGTGTTTTTGAGATTGTTTCTGAGATAATGGCTGCAAGTCAAATAAATATATTTTTCTTGATTGAAAATTTAAGATATAAAACAAAAAGTAAACTTAACCCAAAAGACATCTTGTCATGGCATGTGTATAGATATGACATTTGATGCACTGCCTTTTGTTTTTCTCGCCAGAAGTGGCTTGAAGTCTCACTATGACAATCTCAAAACTATCTCCATATACTCAAAACTTTCTTTATCTTGCACTAGCTCGCTTTCAATCTAAGTCACACCTTTAAAACCTCATTCCAATTTCATGTAAACAGTTTATTCATCCGACATATTAACGATCATCTGTCGAACGACATCTCCAAGTTCTCTAACAGTGTCTTTATCGCGGGGCAGAGTATGTCCTTTGGCATGATCAAAAAGGTATGCAGAGTCCATATCACAAATATTGTACAGAGCGATTGAACCTGCCAAGTAAGGATCTAAAGATCCAACTATATATGATTAGTGACATATGTAAGAATGAGAATCGGTAATATAGAACTCGAACTTACTAATATGGCAAGTTGGAACGGTGATTGTCAGGTCTGATTCATCAGCAAGAACGATAGCATCTAAGTCAGGGTTGAGAGGCGGCCAGCCAGCGAAAAAAAGAGCGCATTTGAACATTGGTTCAATTCCATCTCTTTCAAATTTCCTTTGCTCATGGAGCAATAGAGTGGCAGCAACAGTAGCACCCTCAGAGTATCCGATGATTCCTTCGAATGGTCCATCCTTCTCCATAATGTCGTAGAGGTAATCTAAAGCGCCCTGGGCGCTCTGATTGTCGTGATAACTAGCTTCCACAGGGCTCGAATCAGAAGTGCCAGTAGCATCGCCTTTCAATAATTCGCGCATCTGGTCCTCAGCAGTTGCTCCTTCAGGGAAGTTTCGGATTCGCTCCAGAATATCGACGCTGTTTTCACTCCTCTTCGGAGGCTCAATGAACCTAAAATAAGGTGCCCGTCCGAAAAACTCTTCAAATCCCTCCGGAGGGAATGCTTCGATCGGCCCATTGATGAAGTGAAGCTCGGCTGTATTGTCGGAGAGAAGCTCTTTTTCGAGGGGAGCTTTCAAATATCAATAAGGAAAATTATAACAAGAATTGCATGAGACTTGAAGTCATACCTAACTGGACTTGAAATTTCTGCACGACAGTTAGCAGCGGTCACCACTGAGTAGACACCTCCGATATATACATGAGAAGTCGAGACGACTCAAATCCACAGATATACAAAAAACAGAAGACCACTAGAAATTATGAGAACTTACATCGGAGCTTCCATATGCTCCACAAAGGCACAAAAACTTCATGGCGACGGAATACTCGAAATTCTACTCGAGAGCAACTATGTGTTCAGGGACCGAGATGACGCAAGAGGATTACAGTCAAGATGTAGAGGCATCAGGCATGACACCTTGTAGCATTTATTTACTGTGTTTTAGCGCTCTATGGTATATTTTCTAAGTACCGCGAAAATCCTTACTTTTGACACAGGTCACTGGGTTCAACAACGATGAAACATGGGCAGTCATCAACATATAATAGAAGAATTGCCGAAAAAAAGAAGAAAAAAAGAACTTACCTAATTTCCCTCTGTCCGGCAGTGAAAATCATTCATAATACGCATGGATTGACTTTGGTAATGCTAGAGGTGACTGGATCCCACATATTGATGGATCAAAACCCCCTTTCCTACTGTTTACCCAGAGCTATCCATGTCTGAATGCTTGGCGTAAATCATCGGGCCGTTGGCCGATCCATGGAAGATCCAAGCTTGACAATGATATAGCCCTACCTCTACCGGGTTGAATGCTTTCGCCGGCGTCCCGCCATGAAAGCTTGAAGTATTCTTAGAACACCAGGGGATGTTCTAGAGCCGCAAAAAGATCGTAGATACGTTTAGGCTAAACGAGGCTGTACCGGGGAAAGTATTGTAGAAGATAAGTCTGATAAGATATTCGGGGCCTCGGTCCTGACTTGGTATCGGTCTCTCCCCAAGTCCCTGAAGATCTTAGTCTGGGGGGGGGGTTAAACGATGTAGGTGGAGATCGAGCCATGCAGGCTATCATAGCTCTTCGGGGGGTTCGGGCTGTATTATCCGTTGGGACTGGAAGAATCACATAACACGGAGAAGTCTGTAGGTGTTTCGCGTTGACGGTGCCACCGTAGATCGGGATAGAAGAACAAGAGATCGGTTTAATATCCGTTATCTACTCGGCACGACGCCACAACGAATCGATATTGTATTGTGTGAGGTGGGGGTAAAACAAAGCGATAAGCTATCAGGAGCAGGGTGGGGCTGGAGCGAGGATCTTATATATCCAGGGGTTTTAAGGGGTTATATCTGCTCCCCAACCTTATCCGATTTCCCGGCACGAATAGGAGGCGATCTTAACTCGCGTACCTCGTGTGGCGAAACTCTAATCCTACCGCATACCATGTTCCCTCCACACCATGTTCTCTCTAGCCCATGTTGTCTCGACTTCACACTATATTCTTCTCTCTCACCCTCACACCATGTTCTGTAATCCTCACGCCATATTTTTTTGGGTTATTCAGCAGTTAACCGATCTATGGAAGTTTGTTTACCCTTGAACCCAGTCATGGCTGGCCTACCCTGCAAATACCCCGGAGATAGCTCTCAGTGCCCTGAAGGTAACCCTTGCTAGTATACCTCGTCGAGACGCCCTGTCGATATAATATATTCACGGCTATCTATCTATCTCCTTCACAGTTCATCTCCATCCGCCCACTTGAAGCTGTCCATGCAATTGATCCGTTGTTCGGCCTGATCTACGGCAATTGATCCATGAGGAACAGGCAGACACACGGCGCAAAGGCCGGCGAACTCAAGCGAGGGCTTGATGGAGATTGTGATGCCCGGTCCCTCCGACTATCTATTTTGTTACCCCATTACCCTGCTAGTACGGATCTCTATCCCCAGATCTGAGGAAATCCCCCGATCAAGCGGCACTTCAGAGCCATGCGGGGAAATCTGCCGGAAATACTCCTGCCGGCAAAGAACATACAAGGCCTGCAAAAAGCAGCTGCCCAGCATGTGATTCACATAGCAGATGCCCCTGAAGATAGAATCTCGTTAGAAGCAAGCTGTGATCATTTCGTCTGAAATTGCTATTGGTAACTGTCCAGATTCGCAATTATCTGTATGCCCCTTTCACCCGAAAATTGGAAGATTTAGTTCCCTTATCCGGAAAGATGCAGCTGGTATCTGACTAGTATGTATATTTGAGTGTTTTAATCTACGCATGGAGCCCAATTACCCACGATCGAATTTGTGATCTTAGATCGTTTCTATTTTTGTCTCCCGTCGATTAACAAGCCGTTGCCGATAAGATTGCCTCTCAATTGAACGCGTGTCCGACTGAAGATTTTGTGAGGTAGGTTTTATAATCGGCGTCAACTCGTGCAGTTAACTGCCTGAAGTGTATATAATCCACATGCCTGCACTGTCCCAAACTCTGATCGAGTCTCGATACTATTGCAACACAGCTTCGTCGCAGTCCTATCAAGTCTGCAATGGCGCCATCTGCAATCACTCCGCCACTAGCGGGAGTGACTGTTGATACAAACGGTGCGGTAGGAGGGGATACTAATGGCTTCATCAATGGACAAGCCAATGGACATACAAATAATCTCCCAGTTGGCGGTTCTAACGTGCAACCCAATGGACATCTCAATGGCTTCGGAGCCGCTCATGATCCGACCCTTTATACAGCTGGTTATACGCATGGATTTACAAACGGCTACATCACGGCAGCAGTCCCGAAGGCAACACCTATCGCAATAGTAGGCATGTCTTGTCGTCTGCCAGGAAGTGTCACAACCCCGGATGAATTTTGGGAGCTGTGCTCTCGTGCTCGAACTGGCTGGACCGAAGTTCCAAAGGAAAGATTCGAAAATGGTAGTTTTCACCATCCAAACCCGGGGAAGAGCGGTTGTTTCAATGCCGTAGGAGGAAATTTTCTTAAGGAAGATCTAGGGTTGTTTGATGCTCCTTTCTTCAGTCTTACTGCCCAAGAGGCAACTTCAATGGATCCACAGCAACGGTTGTTGCTCGAATGCACTTTCGAAGCTCTAGATAGCGCAGGTATTCCCAAACATGATATAGTTGGGAAGGAGGTTGGAGTTTTCATAGGGGGTTCCTTCTCCGAATATGAGTCGCAATTATTTAGTGATACGGATACACTTCCCATGTATCAAGCTACCGGTACGCTGATCTCCCTTCCACAAACTTATGTTTTGCTCTGACAACACAAGGCTGTGCTTTTGCGATGCAGTCTAACAGGCTTTCTCATTTTTTTGACCTACGAGGCCCTAGCTTTACAATGGATACGGCTTGTTCTTCAAGCTTAGTCGCATTACATCAGGCATGCCAAAGTCTGCGAAATGGAGAGTCAAAAGCCGCAATTGTTGGTGGATGCCATCTGAACATGCTACCTGAATTTTGGATATCTATGTCAATGTCACGGTAAACTCGGCGTTCTCATACTTAAAGCCTGCGCTAATATCCTTAGACTATTTTCTGATGAAGGAAGGTCATTCTCCTTTGATAGTCGAGGCACAGGATATGGTCGTGGGGAGGGTTGCGGTATGGTTATTCTTAAGCCACTGGACCAAGCTGTGAAAGATAACGATTGCATTCGGGCTGTAATTCTTGGCAGTGGTATCAACCAAGATGGAAAAACACCTGGAATAACCATGCCCAATGGTGATGCCCAAGGCAAGTAATATATCCGGCTCGGAACTCTCCCGAAGTGCCAAGGAGCTCAAGTATATAAGCACGTGATCAAAGCTGACTTTGATTTCCAGAGACTCTTATGCGATCAGTATATTTAAGTGCTGGTATTAATCCCAAAGATACTGGGTACATAGAAGCACATGGCACCGGTACAAAAGTTGGAGATCCAATTGAAGCCGCGGCCTTGCACAAGGTTTTTGGTGAGGACCGCTCTGTCAGAAACCCCCTCTTCATTGGGTCAGTGAAGTCAAACATCGGTCATTTAGAAGCTGCTTCTGGTAAGTCTATCCTAATAATTTTCAACTATTCAGCATACTCACTATCTCATTAGGTATTATATCCGTAATTAAGACGGCAATGATGCTTGAGCGTGGATTCATCTTACCTAATTACGACTTTAAGAAGCCAAATGATAAGATTCCATTTTCGAAGTGGGGCCTAAAGGTAGCTTTAAAAGCTCAATTTTCGTCCTCACAGTGCTAAATTGAGATAGGTGCCCGTTAGTCAGCGCCCATGGCCTAAACCGAAGCGTTTTGCAAGTATAAACAATTTTGGGTTTGGAGGCACAAATGCCCATGTCGTTCTTGAGCGGGCACCCTTCTTAAAAAAGCAGGAGGACGATTCTTCGGAATCTACAATCCAAACTAGAAAACTCTTTGTGCTCTCTGCAAATGATAAGATTGCATTGGAAACGATGATGAAGAATCTTGGAATCTATTTAGAGCAGCGGCCGGAAATATTCCAGAGCGATTTGATGGAAAATGTCGCATATACACTTGGACAACGACGTTCCCTTATGCAATGGAGAGTTGCCATCTCAAGTTCGACATCTTTTGACTTAATTGAGTCAATCAATGCCGGAAAAGTAACTCCTTCTAGGGAAACCGAAGCACCACGAATTGGTTTCATCTTCACAGGACAGGGAGCTCAGTGGTGGGCAATGGGCCGCGAACTCTATGAGCAATATCCTGTCTTCAGAGATACTATGGATTCCTGTGATAAAGCTCTGGCATCATTCGGTGCTCTCTTCTCTTTAATTCGTACGATTAACTATGCTCCTTCTAACTCTCGCGATAAAGCTAATAATATTATAGATGAACTGAGCAAAGACGCAAAAACCACAGCAATCAATGAGGCCCATCTCAGTCAGCCAGCCTGTACAGCAGTACAGATAGCGCTTACTGACCTGTTGCGGTCTTGGTCAATATTTCCTGCTGCTGTCACCGGCCATTCAAGTGGTGAGATTGCCGCCGCATATGCGGCGGGCATTCTGCCTCTTAATGCATGCATGGCCATTTCATATCATAGAGGTATGAGTGTTGTAGAATTAAAGAGGAAGTTCCCCGACCTGAAAGGCTCCATGATGGCTGTTGGGGGTAGCAAAGACGATATTGCACCTCTTATAACTGAACTAAAGGCTAGAGACGTTAGAATTGCATGTTTCAACAGCCCTTCCAGTTTGACGATTTCGGGAGATGAGCCTGCCATTGACGAACTCCAAGCTAAAATTGAAGAGAAGCAACTCTTTAACCGAAAACTCCAGGTCGATGTTGCTTACCATTCTCATCATATGAAGCTAGTCGCTCAGGAGTATCACGACTCTCTAAAGTGGATTCCTCCACCTGCACCCACGGAAGTCAAATTCCACTCATCTTTGCTTGGACGTCTTGCAGATAGCTCGGAGCTTCAACCATCTTACTGGGTTGAGAATCTAACTCAGGCTGTACGGTTCTCTGAGGCTTTAACAGGTATGTGTGAGCCCTCAAATGGGCACAAAACTGGCGTCAACATGCTTATCGAGCTTGGACCCCACTCTGCTCTTGCTGGACCTGTCAAGCAGATTCTTCAGTCATGCGGACCGAATGCAATGAAGATTCCGTATGCATCAGCTCTCATTAGAAAGAAAGATGCTGTCGAAACCGCACTAGATCTGGCAGCAACTTTGTTCGTGAGAGGAGCAACTCTTAACATGGGTGCTGTGAACTTCCCAAAGACTAAAAAGCCACCTACCTTGCTGGTTGACATGCCTCGATATCCGTGGAATCATCAAACTAAGTACTGGCATGAGTCTCGCGTAATGCAGATGCACAAGAATCGGTCAACGCCTCGAAATGATATTCTTGGAACATTGGCAATCTATTCAAATGATTTAGAGCCAACCTGGAGGAATATTGTCCGAGTTGACGACCTCCCATGGCTTCGACACCATAAGATCCAGTCTCTAGTTCTCTTCCCAATGTCAGGTTTTGTTTCGATGGCTGTTGAAGCCGCCGCGCAGAGAGCCGTTTCACGGGGCGTTCAGTTTGACAATTTTGAGCTCCGCGATATTACCATCAGCACACCACTAATGATTACTGAGGAAGATATTGAGATGACCCTTCAGTTAAGACCTTATCAAGAGGGAAGCCTTGTCTCGTCAGATGTTTGGAATGAATTCCGAATCCATTCATGGGCTGCCAACAAGGGCTGGACTGAACACTGCAAAGGTCTCATTGCCGTCAAATCCAATGAATTCAATGAATCAGCGATTGCAAAGGAGACCGAAAGTGTGATACGATCTTCCATATCTGAAATAAATAACGCTAGCACGATATCTGTCGATAAAGAAAAAATGTATGACTCCCTTTCGGAGCTTGGCGTTGCTTATGGCCCAACTTTTCAGGTCGCTGGCGACTGCAAAGCAAGTGATAACTGTTCCGTGGCGAACATCGGCGTTACCGACACAAGACAGGAGATGCCATCTGGTTTTCAGACGAACACAATTATTCACCCTGCTTTCCTTGAACAATTAGTCGGGATGTATTGGCCTATTCTTGGCGCAGGTCGATCTGGTCTTGATGTTGTCTATCTTCCTTCGTCTATTGGGCGTATGACCATTTCTCACAGTATCGCTGAAATCGCAAAGACACCTGGCAACACACTTCGAGCTTTTTGTAAAGGTGCGGCACCATCGCTGCATCCAAAACCAATCCAAGTATCTATGTTTGCCACAGCTGGTGACGAAGCTAAGCAGGCTCTCATCATAATGGATGACTTAACGATTGCACCGATTCTTGAGAGGGACATCAGTACCGATATCGAAGCTCATAGAGAGCTCTGTTATAAGTTGGATTGGGAGCCAATTCTTGAATCAAACGATATCATTGCTCCACAAGCTAATGGAATCTCAAATGGAGTTACCAATGAAACTCTGAATGGTTACACGAACGGTCACACGAACGGTCACACGAACGGTCACACAAACGGCCACACAAACGGCCACACAAACGGCCACACAAACGGCTACACGAATGGCCATGCGAATGGCCATTCTAATGAAGTGTCGGCAGAGACTTCCGAGGAGAAAATTCAAGAGTCAATACTACCTGATGATGAGATTGCCATTGTCCATGGAAAATCTAACTCCCAGATAGTTTTAGCAACAAAGCTGGCAGATGCTCTAGAGTTTGCTACCGGGAAGCGACCAGAGGCCGGACCTCTAGAGCAGGTGAAGGCTGACGCAAAATTATGTCTCTTCATCTCTGAGCTCGAAGCGCCTCTACTTTCTAATCTCACAGCCGAAAAATTTGATGCCTTGCAAAAAGTTGTAACAACAGCGCAAGGAGCTCTTTGGGTTGTACGGGGTGCATATTCGGACTCGACCAACCCTGATGTAAACATGATTACGGGTTTGAGCAGAAGCATTCGCTCCGAGACCTTGCTCAAATTTGCTACATTGGACTTGGATAATAAAATAAAACTATCCGAAGAAGCAACCACGAAGGCCATTATTGATATTTTCAAGGCCGTCTTTGGTTCTAAGGCCGAACCCAATTGCGAGTTAGAATTCATGGAAAGGAACGGCTCATTCTTGACTCCGCGAATCATTAACGATGCCGAGATGAACGAATATGTACACAAACAGACCAAAGCATCTGTCATTGAATCGACACCTTTCAATCAAAGGGATCGTGCACTGAAGATGGCCATCGGCACGCTTGGTGCCCTGGACACTCTTCACTTTGTGGATGACGAAAGGATGGAAGCACCGCTCCCCGAAGATGAGATTGAAATTGAAGTTAAGGCTATTGGCATGAACCATAGAGATATAATGACCGCAACAGGCCAATTTCCAACATATGATTTTGGTGTGGAGTGTAGTGGCATCGTCACCAAGGTTGGAAGCAGTGCCACTACTTTCACCGTCGGGGATCGCGTTGCGGGCATCTCGGTTTCCCAAGGTGTTTATTCTACTTATACTCGCACGAAAGCAAACCTAGCATTCAAGATTAAGGACGACATATCATTTGAGGCTGCAGCTTCAACTCCTATCGCATACTGTACTGCATATTATGGCTTGGTAGAACTCGGCCGCTTAACCGAAGAGGAGAGCGTTTTAATTAATGCTGCCGCCAGCGCAGAAGGTCAAGCAGCTATTTCCATTGCTCAAATGATAGGCGCAGAAATTTTTGTTACAATTAGCAATTCCGAAGAAAGGGAGGTTATCGAAAGGGAGTATAGTCTTCCCGGAGACCATATTTTCTCCATTAGTAGCGCTTCATTTGGGCCAGGCATCCGTCGCTTAACTCAAAAGCGTGGTATCGATGTCGTGTTCAATGCAGCTAAGGCAGATTCCGACACAATGCGAGAGACTTGGGACTGTCTCAGCAACTTTGGACGTTTCGTTGAGGTTGGAAAGCGGGATGCTAGCACGAGGCTAGAGACTACTCGATTCAATAACAATACGAGTTTCATGTCAGTCGAGTTGATATCATTAGCTGCTGAGAGACCCAGGGTTATGGCTCGCCTAATCTCAAGCATTGCCGGGCTCTTGAAATATGGGAAGATCAGACCAACAGGTCAGATTACCGTCTTCCCAATCTCTGATGTGGAAACTGCGTTCAAGGTCCTGCAAACCGGGGGATTCAATGGGAAATTGGTTGTCATGCCACAAGCTGGTAACCAAGTTAAGGTATTAAATATCCTTTCTGCCACTTGGAGAAGTAACTAACAATTCTTAAGGCGACTCCTTCCGCCAAGCAAAGCAAGCTTCTCCGCCAAGATGCTACTTATATCTTAATTGGCGGGACTGGTGGTCTGGGGCGAAGTATGGCCAGGTGGATGGTTAGCAAAGGTGGAAAGAACATTGTTCTGGTGTCTAGAACTGGCTCTGCAACCGGAAAAGTTAAGCAGATGATCGATGAACTCGCTGTTGACGGAGTAAACATTATTGTAAGACGATGTGATGTTGCACTTCCCGATTCAGTGAACAATCTCCTCGCCAACGAGCTTGTAGGCTTGCCTCCGGTACGAGGTGTTGTTCACGGTGCGATGGTTCTTCGCGTAAGTTACTCTTCTCTAACCCAAGACTTTCTGTTACTTACACTTGTTAGGACGTTCTCTTTGAGAAAATGACATATGATGAATACAACACTGTCATGGAATCAAAGGTCCGAGGTGCCTGGAATTTCCACAATGCACTCAAAAACCAACCCCTAGATTTCTTCGTCGCCATTTCCTCTGCCGCCGCAGCGGTAGGAAACAGAGGTCAGGCTGCATACTCTGCAGCCAACGCCTTCTTGAACGCATTCGTTCAATACCGTCTCTCCCAAGGATTACCCGCTTCATCCATTGACTTGACTGCGATTTCAGACACTGGCTTCCTGGCAGAGAATGCTGAGGCCGCTGCGGAAGTCGCTCGAAATCTAGGAAGCGATACCATCTGTGAGGCTGAGGTGCTAGCTCTTCTCGGTGCAGCGATCAGTGGTCGTCTTGGTGGTACCTGCAATAACCATACGATCACGGGAATGAGGATTACGGCTTCAACCCCCTTCTGGACCCCCGACGCCAAGTTCAAGCACTTGCGCCTGGCCGCCGAGGCTGCAGCTGCCGAGAATGCATCCGGGCAATCAGTGGCAATCTCTTACCATGCCGCGCTCAAGGCTGCAAAATCTCTGGAAGAAGCACAGGATGTAGTGTGCAGGGGTCTGTGCAATAAGCTGCCCTCGGTGCTCATGCTTGAAGAGGAGGACATGGATATCACACGTTCGCTGTCGAACTACGCGCTTGATTCGTTGGTGGCTATTGAAGTTCGGAACTACATCACCAGAGAATTCGAGGCCAATTTGCAAGTCCTGGAACTACTCTCTAGTGGATCGATTGAGACGTTGGCCAAGGCAATCTGTGTCAAGAGCAAATTGGTATCATTCTAGGCTGTAACATTTTGGCAAGTTCGTAGAAATACTGGCTAGCACATCTTTCTCTTTGATTCTTCTTCCATGTCGAGGAGGCTTGTGGATTGTTTCGTATACGAGTGGCCCGACAGGCTAGGGAACCTCGCGCTTTGCAGTTAGATTTTTTGTTATATAAATTTTGTTGGCTTAAATGTGCTTTATGCTTAAGAGTAGTTAGGCTTTCGTATATGATTCACAATTTGCATCATTATATACACACTTATTTTAATATGCCTTCACGGAGAATAAGTTGCGATACAAGTAAAAGTCTCGTGACAGTTATGAACCCGTTATCTGACCATGAGCTGACAATTAGCTAGGAGACAAGGTGAAAATAATCCCATTACTTCCTAAATTCGTTTGTCACTATTTGTTCCTATTCATCCCAGTCTTCTCCTCAAAGATAACGGGATTTGGGTGCCGTGATAGCACGAGATGATTATGTGTGTTGTTCGGGCTATTTAAAAATAGGCCATATAGCTAATATAAGCAACTGAATTGAATTGATCAACTCGACTGACTTATTCTACAGTGGTGGGCAGCCCATATTTACAGGTGTTGAAGGCCCCAACTCCCCTAAACCACATGCTATAGCTACAGGCTCTGTTGCCTGGCACAGCTAAGAATTAGTCCCGTACTGCCACTCTGATAGCTGAAATACAGGCTTCAGCTCTCCTATAGACTCTGGCTTACAGGCTTCTTTCCACTTTATCCACAGTGGCATCTAGCAGGGAAAATCTCTGAAATGGTTATCCCACTTGTGTGGCCTTAGGTACTAGTAATACGATCAGCGGCACCTTCGTCTGCTTCACAAACTTTTCTTTGACTTTGGATACATAGTACTTTACGTAGTCATTCCAGATTCAGGGTCTCCTTTGATAGTCTCTTGCACCGTGGCTACTAGATTTCAAATAGGATGGAAAAGTCCGTTCATCCCAATTTTCACAACTCTTCACTTCCGAACTCAGTGCAAGCTAATAGCCTGCTGCAGGATTCTTCCCCGGGCTAAGGTTTAACGCCCGTCACCCTATTATGAGTTTGCTAGATGGGTTGTTCATTCCCAGACAGCTGTAGGCGAAAATGTTCAAACCTATTGCTTGAGCATAAGAGGGGGCTAATATAAACAGACATGCATATTTTGAGAGAGATCACGAGACAGTCATACGTGGAATGATGACAAAGAGCCTCCATAGCCCAAGGTATATGCTCATCGACAAAAGATGACAAGGCTGGATAGTGAAAAGAAGATGTCAATTTTTGGATACGGCTGAAGCAGAAGTGCCTACCAATTTCACGGCATCATTCAGGCAGAAATTACCTTACCTAGCTTATAGACGAACATATGTAAGCGAGCAGACTCAACGGGCAGATTAATGGATATAAGTTATCCTTACATGATTTATTATCAAGCTATTAATTAAGATAATCAGATGGCATGAGGATTTTTCAGTTCCCTCTAAGAGAAGTAAAAGCAGTGGCATAGTAATATATGGCGGCCTAGAAACTGTCTTACCCCCGTTTCAGGCGAAATAAACCATGAACCATAAACGGAGCCTGAGGCTGCAAACTCGAGGAATATGAACTAGAATTGGTTGTTTGTTGTATTATACTTGCACTTGTGCTATAAATGTACAGTGTACTAGTATGGCCTAATGTTCTTGATATCTGGTATACTCTCCCTCTTCTAATGGCAAGATGTTCCAGTCACGTGTAAATATTACTCAGCATTCCATCGAAATCTCAGCCAATCAGAATCCCATGTGCCAACATGCACCATGCAAAGATCTGCATTGGGTGTCACTCCACCGTCCATGTCATGTCCACGGTTCATGTCCAAAACAGCCACAGGCTAACTATATCGGCCTGAGTCGTAGACACGTCGAATTCCTCACAGGCTGTTATTTACAGGACCTTTTTGCTTTTATTAGCAATCGCTCGCGGGCTGTGGAATATATCCTCGCCGCGGATCAACTAGTGAAGTCTATGACCATTTGACCCACTACGACATGCAGCTCAGCGTTCCGAACATAACCTACCCGTCTCCGTCTTCAAAATAGCCTCATTAAACCCTCCAACCCTTCCCTCCTCTGCGCCAATTCCCAACTCGAGGCACGACAACCCAGACCCTCCTACAACGAGGCTGGCAGAAGGAGGGACAACCTTGAGGCACCGCGAACATCGACTGGAAGACTTCGAAGAATACGAGCTTGCTGACTACGCCGAAGTCAAAGAGCGGTCGAAGGAGAACGCACGACATATTCGAAGGGAGGCCAAGAAGGCAGAGAAACTTCGGCAGCTAGAAGAAGCGGACGAGATGAAGTTCTCACACAGCATTCAGTTCAATGCCGTTCCGGATTGGAGCAGTCATTATATTGCATATAGTAACTTGAAGAAATTGTGAGTCGCAGGGAACCCCGGATGGAGTAACATGGCTAACGTCAGGCACCTTTCAGGATATACCAGCTCGAAAAGACAATTCACCAGCCAGGAACGGCGGCCAGTGAAGATCCTGAACGCTCTCCCCTCATATCCACGGATGACCCCGACCTGACCTTTCAACGAGCTTTAGATGTGGAACTGGAAAAGATATCTTCCTTCTACCAATTGAAGGAGCTTGAAATATATGGAGAAGTCTCCGAGTTTTTAAAGGACGAGGAAGCGTACGAAGCGGAAAATTTAGATCACCTGGATGGAGTAGGGGAGCAGAGGCCTGGCACAAGCGGCCGCGCGAGTGACAGACCTCGCACGGGGAGCATATTTCGATCCTTCATGAATAGACCGAGAAGGGCGAGCACCATTAGCCGTTCAATTAGTGAAGGAGTTGAGGATAGTGACGATGAGGACGACGAGAACACCGCCCTTCAAAAAACAAAGCCACCTACACTTGGACGGCGCAAGAGTACCGGGGTTGATGGGAATGCGGGACGATCAGGGGCTACTGAGGATATGAGGGCTTCGACTGAGTTCAGCAAATCAATACGACGGAACAGTCAAAATTACGATGATTATGCTAATGATGCTTTTGCGGTTCTCTATTCATCCGGGATTACACTGAAGAAACGGGCTATTAGTCTTTACGTGCAACTGTGCGAGCTGAAATCTTTTGTGCAACTAAATAAAACTGGTTTCTCAAAAGTCCTTAAAAAATACGACAAGATATGCGATCGAAGTCTGAAATCGAAATATATCGAGCAATTTGTGACTCCTGCGTATCCATTTCGACCAGATACTATGAAACATATTGAGGAGAACATCACAAGAATGGAGAGGGCATATTCTGATGTTGTGACCCAAGGAGATGTGCCAGAGGCTAAAAAAGAGTTGAGATTGCATCTTCGAGAGCATGTAGTTTGGGAAAGGAATACCGTGTGGAGGGAAATGATCGGTATCGAGAGGAAAGCCCAAGCTGCAAATTTGGGTATTCGAAGGACACTACTTGGTCGGGACAACGACCCTGCCAAAGCCCGTCTGCAAGGGGATGACTTTGAGAATCCAGATGTTAAGGAGCTCGCAACTCCTATCGGACGATTTAAATATCCTGCATGGCTTTTCAGTTCGACAATGCTCACCCTTTTGATAATCATCGCATTATTTGTCGCAATTGTCTTTTTCCCGATCATGGAAAATACAGAACAAAATAATTGTTTAGCTATGCTCATTTTTGTCAGCTTGTTATGGGCAACCGAGGTATGCAAGTCGAGAGTTCGCACAGGTGCAGTACTGACAATCACAGGTCATTCCTCTTTTCGTTACATCCCTAATTATACCATTCCTCTGTGTAGTGTTGAGGGTTGTACGCTCAGAGGACAAGCGAAAGATACGCCTTGGGTCGCCTGAAGCTGCAAAATATATATTTAGTGCTATGTGGACAAATGTGATCATGCTTCTTTTGGGAGGCTTCACAGTTGCAGCAGCTCTGTCCAAGTACGATATTGCTAAACGACTTGCCACCTTTGTTCTTAGTAAGGCTGGGACCAGGCCAAGAACTGTACTCGTTACAAACATGTTTGTTGCTGCATTTGCGAGCATGTGGATCAGTAACGTTGCTGCACCAGTGCTATGCTTTTCCATCATTCAGGTATGACATCTTCTTTGGAAACCCGAAATACACTAAATGAATATAGCCTATGCTCCGCAATCTGCCCTCGGACTCCAACATGTCCAAGGCTCTTATCCTCGGTATTGCTCTCGCCTCGAATATTGGTGGTATGCTTTCTCCGATTGCCTCCCCCCAAAATATTGTAGCCCTCCAGATAATGGACCCTGGGCCGTCATGGATCCAATGGTTCTTCATTGCCCTCCCGGTAGGTATTATATCAATCCTTCTTATCTGGATTATGTTGTTGGTATCCTTCAAACCCGGTAAGGGAACGGTTATTGTCCCTATTCGCCCCGTGAGGGACAAGTTCACCGGCGTACAGTGGTTCATTTCATTGGTGACTCTCGGGACCATTCTGCTCTGGTGTTTCGTCCATGAATTAGATTGGCTACTAGGTGATATGGGAGTAATCGCTATCATTCCTCTCGTTCTCTTCTTTGGTACGGGCATTCTTACTAAAGAAGATTTTAATAATTTTCTCTGGACCATTATCATCCTCGCGGCTGGTGGATTGTGCCTTGGAAAAGCGGTCACCTCTTCAGGATTACTGCACGAAATTGCAAAGACTATCACCGGTCAGATCGAAACCTTCTCTCTTTACTGGGTCCTCGTCATATTCTCGTCCTTAATCCTGGTTGTTGCTACATTCATCAGCCATACTGTAGCGGCATTGATCATTCTTCCTTTGGTCTACACTGTTGGTGCGAACATGGACATTGACCCACCACGTCCGAACCTACTGGTTATGGGTGGGGCATTGATGTGCAGCGCAGCCATGGGGTTGCCCACGTCGGGATTCCCTAACATGAGTAAGTTCTCTCGCGCTCCCTTCATAAAATAGAACGCTATTCAACTGACAAAACAAAATAGCGGCAATCATGATGGAAGACTCCCAGACAGGACAACGATACCTTCAAGTCAAACACTTCCTCAGTCGAGGTATCCCGGCCAGTGTTATCACCCTCTTGGTAGTTATTACCTTAGGATACTTCTTGATGTATGTTGTAGGTCTGTAAACCGCAGAGCGTTTGGGATATATCCATATTTTTTTCTCTTCTGTGGGCAAGGAGCATAGGGTGGGATTGGAGAGGGGTTCGCGCCTCGCTGTTGAACTGGCCTCGTGTATTTTATATCTCGAGAGTAGGCCTACTTCTCATTTTTCTTTTTGAATCTACAATACCACAATACCACGAATGATAAGTATTCTTGATTATGCGCTACTATTCTTTATTCCCGCCTTCTAGCCCCGATAGTGGTGTGAATCGAATGTTTGCCCCCCTTTCTTAGTTATTATTTATATGATACAAGTAACTATATATTTTGTAGATCCAAACCTAATACAATCGAACGAAGTGAGGCTGGGGGCTCGGCTCTACGACGCGTGGTTGGCTTTGGGCAGGTATCACGTGTCATTATCACTCTGCTGCCTTTCAGCCTAAGCAGATATAAATTTGGGCTCCTACAGCTACGTGTTGGCTCGGAGACGGACACCAGATTTGATTGATATCTGTATCCTAAGTCTGTTTATGGTTTTGTTTCATCATGGAGACAAACCAGAACTCCTATCAGTACAGGTCTTTGGCTCAAGATAACGAAGAGATTCGACTGCTGAGATTTCATCCGGCTGAAAACTTCGAGGATAAGATGTACTGCACCATCTTCCACGATTCCCTTAGAGGCAGTCCGGTCTATGAAGCCTAATCATATATATGGGGTGATGCAGCTATTACTTTGCCTATAATAGTGGACGAGAAAAATTTAGGATAACAACAAATTTGGAAATCTTTCTTCGTCATATACGCCTGGTGAGCAAAGAGAGAATAATCTGGGTGGACGCAATCTGCATCGACTAGCTGAATAATTCTAAGAGAAATGCAGAAGTGGGTTTCATGGCCAAAATCTATACATTAGCTGTGCGCGATCTTTTGTGGCTGGGCTTAGGGCAATTCAGGTCCCCGGCTTTGAAAATTCTGTTGTATCCGTACAAGAGGGGCAATACGAAATCCGGTCTCGAAGCTAAAACGCTTTTGGAACAGTTGAGGAAAGGCCCCTTCTTGAAGGTCAGAAAGAGATCAGCGGCCTCCTAACAGAACCCCCGGTGTGGCTGAGAGTGTGGGGGTTTCGCAAGAAGTAACGCAGCGAGGAATATCCGAGCAACACCTTTTTGAACAACAGCAAAATTTCAGTGGACATACATCACGTCTCACATTTGAGCGAGCAATACCCGATCTCTACGGAGCAGATCGTTTTGAACGTCAGCGAACTCTCAACGGATATATATCTCGTCTCACCTTTAAGCGAAGAATACCCGAAGCTGGCTCAGGAGGTGCTTGTTATGTATGGGTATCATATCATTCCTTGGAATTCGTTTCTGGCTACGATATATGCTGGCTGTCTTTACGTAGATGATATTCGCGCAAAATCTTACCAAACTTCTGCCTCTACCATTGGCCTCGCAGGGGCTGGACATCTCGTCATAAAACGCCCACGCAGGTTAGATGGTCACAAATCAACGATATTCGATCTTTGTGATAGTATGATTTATGCCCTTCAAGTTACAGATCCTCGGGATCAAATATATGGGTAGCTAGCGTGGCTACCAACGATCTTGGCATTATACCAGATTGCAACTTATCCGCCAATGAAGTAGCTTCCATTTTTTTTTTTTTGGTCCTATATGAAAGCTTATAAAGATCTCAAAATCTAACTTTTAGTATGTGGCTCTTCATCCGATCCCAGTCTCCCGAGCTGGGCGCCAGATCTCAAGGGTGTCGATGTTTTTATCAACTGGTTTCCTTATCCTACTGACCTCTATGGTGTGTATCGTGGTTTGCGTGCTGGCGTTAGAGGTCACGATTTCTTAATAACTGGCCCTTCTCCTTTTCGAGACCCTTTCAAGCTTATACTTCCTGTGCTATTGCATGGTACTGTCAGTCTAGTTTCGCGAGTCACTTGGATGCCTGCATGGAAATATCTTGACTATCGGGAAATGTTTTCCGAAATGCTACCAGAAAATCTGTCGGCCATGTACCACAACGGGCAGACTAATTTTGATGCTTACTGGCGGCCCTTGATTTTCGATTCGATTGTAATAAAAGGGGGTCCCGTCGTCTAGATATGTTTCGCCAAGCCTTCCGCTCCATATTGAAAGACCGCTCATGGCTATCCAAATGTTGACTGGATATTTAGACCTGTTTACAATTATTCTGGATGCCCTTCTCCATTCATGGATAGATTTATATTGTCCTTTATAATTCTTTCACTCTACACACCAGGCAATGCTTTTTGGGGCTCTCTGCACAGGGGCACATGGCAATGGCAATGCATCCTATTGGCAAGGTTGAAGATGATGTAATTTGTATTCTCTACGGATCTCAGACCCTATGATTCTTCGGCCACGCTCGACTGGTCACGAAAATGCATATATTCTTGTGGGCCCCACCTACATGCATGGATTATGGATAGGGAAGTCATACTCTGGCGTAACGAGAGACGGTTGCAGGAACGCCAATTTATCATTAAGTAATAATAATCAGTCACAATCATTTCTCCTATTAGCCATACCTTGCTGAAATGGAGACATTAAGACCAGAGAGCCTTTTGCAGTGGTGCTTTGGAGATACATATGAAACAAGCAAGGCTCAAGAATTTTAGTGGCCTAGCGATCCTACGATATCAGCATGCATGATCTGCCAAATAAGATAGCTATTAAAGCTAACGTGACTATTCAACGAAGTTATGCGGTCGTCGCATTTGGGTATAATGTGTCTTTGACCCCGCACGCCTAAAGAAGCGTTCTTCGCGATAGCTCTTCGGTTACGTAGCTTTGGAGTGTGACGCAAAACCTAGGGCTTGCATTCCCATATGTACAGCAGCACCTAGCCACTTTGGTCTAACCAACATTCTACTATTGAGTCTTGCTCCGGCGAAGTCCCAATCAGAAAAGGCGACTTTATAACATTCTTATAAAGTAGCAGTACATTGAGGCCAATTAGAGGACAGAAAATCCTTATCTACCATGTACAGGAATTCCCAGTATGCATGCCGTGACTGGGGTTGTATGGTAGCTGGGAGCTGGAACGGCTTGGACATTAAAAATCAGGTAAAGCTGTGAATTGACAAGGATGGCCTAAAAAAGCAATATCGCCCCGCGCGATTGGGAATCCAAGCTTGTATATTCCTGTTTTGTCCAATGTTTGGGAAAGGTTTCTGGAGGACTTATGTAAAAGTCTGTGGCCCGAAGTTTGTGTTCCTGCAGGTGGCAGGCAATGCACGGTTAGTTCGCATATAACCCTGAAATAACAGAATGTAATCAGAAGTGTCATTCTACACAGCCCTTTCGCGGTTGCGCATTGTGAGTGAAATGAGAAATGGACAAGATTCTAGCAAACCTGAGAGCAGATCCAAATGCGTGTTTGTGTGATTTTCACATGCGTGGGGAGCTTGGCTGCTTTCCTCGGGGTGGCTGGCCGCCACGCCGTTCCTGGTGCGGAAAGCCACAAAATTAAGACCAAACACCCTTCTATTCTGCTTCTGGAAAGTCAGTTCCGCTGAAGTTTCAACTGGCCCATCCCTTAGAGCATTGCACTACTAGCATATGTATTGTACTTCCTGTAAGGGACGGAATCTTCGGCGACCCAGCGATTGTGCTGCACTCCTGGATGCCCATCTCTGGTGGCGCAACACTGCGGTAGCCTAAGCCGAGCCGTGCAAATCATTTTAATGTTTCAATGCCCCTGATCAACTGCAAGTACAGCCCCGCCCTCGCGCCATTCTGCCAATTCGGTAGTGCATGTGCCGATTTTCCAGAAGCTTTTGGAAGGCCCACCACCCGATGCTACCCCACAGACCATCCTTCTAGAAAAATGCCATCTTCGAGAAACCGATAACAACCGCATAGACGTGGGCTTAACCAATAACGATAATCAGCTGTTTTATAGCGTATGCACCGTATTTCCAGTGTTGTCCACCACGATAGTTCCATGTCGATAAGCAATGATACTTGTACCCCGTCCCGGACTCAAACACGTGGGAAGATAAGTCCCCTGCCTCTTCCCCTGATTAGTTCCGAAGGTGGCGTCCAAAGACACTCCTGGACGTTCATAGTAGCAAGGACGTTCCGCATATTTGACTTCTGCTATGGAATCTTCTTAGACAATACCTTCCATAACCTCTCTATTGTACAGCTATGACTCTCCAGAAGGATCCAAATATACCTCCAGAGGCGGGTTCACGCCAAGCGGCGCTGATTGCTCTACAGATTATCTTCGCTTTAATTGCAACAGCTATCTATGGTCTTAGGGTATACACACGAACGTATATCCTTCGTTCTATTAGCTACGATGATTACATCATGGGACTCTCGTTGGTAGGCTTTTTTCTTTTGAATCCATTTTCGACTTGTTATTTTAGATGAGTTCTAGCAATAAACAGTTAGCTAACATCTAATCATGTACCTAGATTGTCAGCATCGGAGTATCCATCAACGCATGCGTCAGTACAAGATTTGGCTGGGCTACCCATCTTTCCGCAGTTCCAGAACAAAATATTGGGCCTATCCTTCTCACAATCTGGTTGTCGGAGTTACTATTCACCATCACGACGTCGCTAGCCAAGATATCCATCCTTTTATTCTATCTTCGCCTCGCCGTCACCAAAACATACAGAATGGTGATCTATGGAAGCATTGCATTTATTACTATCTGGGCTGTGGGTTTCGGGTCAATTATTATATTTGTATGTCATTCATGTAGTTGGACGCGTCTCCCAAAAAGCCAAGCTGATGATAGATGCAGCAATGCCAGCCAGTAAGCAGTTACTGGGATCCAAATTCCACCCAGTGTTATAATCCAGAGGTTCCACTCTTCATACATGGCCTCACCAATACTATGACGGATATTTACGTTTATATTTTACCGATGAAGATGGTTTGGGGGCTTCACCTACCAAGACGACAAAGATTGGGAATAATTGCTATCTTTGCCGCTGGTTTCATGTGCGTTCATCCTGTCCGATAGTAATATCTACTAAGTGATATCAAATAGAGTTTGTGTGGCCGGGGCGATACGATTATATTTTTCAATCATAACTACAAAGGCTGGTGACACTCCTTGGGAAGGTTTTAACCTTTGGACTTGGGAGACTATTGAGATAGACTTAGGCATAGTTTGTGCTTCCGCACCAGCCTTGAAAGCCCTTGTGGTTCGAATTTTCCCGAAAATGTTTCAAAGTCAAACTGGAGGCAGCAATACCGGGCCGTATGCCCTGGGCTCCCTTCAACCAGGTGCAAAGCGGTCTAAGAATATCCAAGTTGGCGATGATAGCCAGGATGAATTGACTGATACACATGAACACATTCTTATTACTACTAAGGTTGGTTATAATCAAATGGTGTGAAGTGTGGAATAATTTAAAGTCAAGTACATAGTCCCTTTGAGAGACAAACATTCATAGATAACTGAGGCGTTTTGTTTTTACCAATTTTCTCCGCACATAATAACATCTTAAGGAGGTATAATAATTTCAACATATTTGAATATTACTGGATCAAAAAAAAATTTGAAAATAAAGAAGAAATCTTCAACCTTCCTCGAAGTTTTTATTCGAGATGAAGAGTTCTCTTAAAAGACCAACAGAGGCTAGAAGCTCTTTGTCCTAATCTCTATAAAAATGATATCGGAACTAGTCTATCTATCAATCAACGAATGATGCTCTCAATGTAACTCTATTCCTTTTTCAATGCCGCAGTGTTCATCAATCACGCTTTTGGGCCTTCTAAATGTCCCAAGGGGCTTGTACTCGACACCGTCCATGCCAAATCCTTTTGGGCCTCCAATTTCCAGGCCTCGAGACGTTGAAGTCCACTTCTCGGAGGCGACAATTCCAAGAACTATAACAAGCAACCCGTATCTATACTCAGGGGTTCCAATTGCTTCCCCGTTCTGAGCGTCTATAACACATATGAGGTCGGGCACAGATGCAATAACCTAACAAGTGAGCTTCATTTCAGCCAATACAGGGGTTACTCACCGTTTCATTTCCATTAAGATCTTCTGTGATCGCAAGGATATTTTCGTTCTTGAACGGAATTTTTAACTTCCCTTTCTGCTCAAATTCATCACTACCATCCAGACTCATAGCCTCAATAATGACCTCTCCGTATACATGGCCCATTCGCAGTGTCCGCTCTACTCCCACAATCTTACCTTTAAAAAGAACCCTTGCCGATTCACTGCCTCCGACCTCGCTGATAATAGACTCAGCTACTGTCTCGATCTGATTCAAACTTCGAGAGAGCGCAACTGCTCGACCAATGCGCCATGAGAGGGAGATTGTATTTTCAACTACCCAGCTTTTAGTATTCTTGCCGGAAATAGGACCTTTAGCGCAAGCGACATGCGATCCCATTTGCGAAAGCGCTGCTCGAAAGGCTCTCTCTACCATCAGTTCCGATTTGGCCTGGGTCATAAACTTACAATTTTGTCAGTCAGAAATCAAAAATTTGATATCAAAATCTGCATACCATGACATTTCCATTTCCATCGCAAATGGTAGAAGGTAAAAATACCGGTTTTTCTTCGAAGACAACTGGCGTGGTCTGCCATGCAACGGGATATGCTCTACCCATCCAATCTCCATCAACAGTTGGGATATTCATGTTCGTGGATGCACCAAGAATCATACCCTGTAAACCATTGCCACCTCCAATTTCAAGAGCGATAACGGCATTTGGCCGGACACCCATGAAATTGTAAAGTTCATTCTGAGATTGCATCATCCTGTTATGGAATTAATACGACTATTGAAAGCCGGAAAAGGAAATATGGAAACGTACTCATCACCTGCAAGTTTTTCAATCGAAACTGTGGGTGAACCCTTCCCTCCCCCACATGCCACAAGATCATCATCGTGAAGGTCATCCGGTGAAATAACTCGGACGACTCCTCCACTCCGCATGATTTCCCGCAATCGCAGCATATGACCATAGGGAGAACCACCACCTCCTGTCCCCAGAATATAACACCCAATACTAATCCATGATAGATCGGTTTCTGAGATGGTCCATTTTCGGTCTTGAACATTTGGTCGGTAGGATAATATGTCTATCTTCATCTCACCAGTTTGCACTTCTGAAGGCTCTTCAGCCCTTGTGTCTTTCTCAAAATCGGACATTCCATCTGAGTCGATTGACAAATTAGGACCGTCGGAATGCTCTGCTTTTGATTCTCGTGAGAAATCAAAGTCTCCGACAGCTTTTACAATGAAGCGTGATTTGTTTGCAATATACTTATTATGTTAACTCATTCCGCTCAAAAGTTTGACAAAATAGCTGGTAAAATAGTTGGAGCTTACTTGCAAGGGAAGATGATCCATTTCTGCGACCTGCACGGTCTCTTCCAAGGCGCCATTCTCTACGGCTTTCTGCACCGCTCGTTTAGCTATTTCTTCCATCACTAAACTCGCGCTCTTTGTCTCTGTACTTTCTATCGTATCAATGATACCGCTTACACGTGCAGTCGCAGCCCCAATAGCATTCGCAACGCCTGACCACTTAGGCTTTACAACTGTGCTAGCTCCTGTGAGTTCATCTGGGGCGATGACAGCGCCACCACCAACAAGAAGTACTGGTATGTCATCAGCCGATGTTTTCATAGTATCAATTGTTCGCTCGAGCATCTTTTTTACCAGTGCCTTGAAATCCGAAAGGTTTTCGTCAAGATTCGCTTTCGACACTAAAGAACGATCTCCGATTTCCAGTTTCGGATCAGCCAGAACGGTGTAGTCAGTTGCTGTTGGCACATCTCCACGGAAAACAATTGCTTTTTTAGGTAGTTGGTATCCAACACTATCAGGCCCAATAGATAGACTTCCATCTTTATGTCTCCGAACAATAGACCCGCCGCCAAGTCCAATGCTTCTTACATCTGGGTACGAGAAGTTGGTTCTCACGCCTGCTATTTCACTGAAAGCTGCAGCTTGCCTTGGGAAGCCGTTGGAAAGAAGAAGGCCCACATCGGTAGTGGTACCTCCAATATCGACAACCATCATTGACTCCTTGATTTCGTGTTGAGTGAGAAATGCCGCCCCTCGCATGGAATTTGTAGGACCACTTGAAAAGGTTCGGATAGGAAGCTTCGATGCTGCGCTAGCTAGCAATATGGTGCCGTCATTTTGAGTGATGAATACAGGACAGTCCAATTTGAGACGTGATATTGCGCTCTGGAATGAGAAGATCGTCTTTCGCGCGAAGGCTAGGATTGAAGCGTTGAGGATCGCAGCGTTCTCTCTCTCAAGAAACCCAAGATTTGCCACCATTTTTGAAATAACAATATCTGCCTCTGGATTTACCTTTCTCACAATCTCAGCAGCTTTTTCTTCTTGTTGGTACAAAACATCCACTGGGCTGAAAATCCCACATATTACGACACTCTTTATTCCCTTGGATTTGATATTCTCAGCTTCTTTCTGGATTTGGGTTTCATCGATTTCCGAAATCAAATTCCCATCCACTTCTAGACCACCGTCTACCAGGCAGTAGTACCCAAGAATCAACTGACGGAGTTTTGAGGGCCAATCGATACATGGTGGAACTCCCTTGGAGAAGGGGCCACACAAGCGAATGACAGCAACTTTCGCCAATCTTGCTTGATCTTGCTCCACAACCGCGTTGATAAAATGCGTAGTCCCTATAGTAACACTTGCTACATCCGAAGGATTAATGCTAGACTTCTCAAACATAGCAGTGATTGCATTATTAATCCCATCGCTCGGGTTTCCCGTCGTTGAAGCTTTGTGCCACGCCACTATCCCACGATCTGGCTCTAATGACCGTGTCGGATCGAGAATAACTCCATCGGTATTTGTTCTACAAGATTATATCAGGCTAAAATTCACTTGGATTCGAGGAAAGGGCGTCTTACCCGCCGACATCCACCCCGATTCTAAGATTCCGACACGTCATTTTCGTGTCTCTAGTTGATGCTTCTAAGTGTCGTTGAATTTCTCCTACCATCGAATGATACCTCCCGATCCCATTTATACATGATTACTAGTGCTAGATAACCTTCCACAAAGCCATCCCACTTCTGTCGGAAAGTTGGCCGATCGAATAAGCTCTGGGCGATCTCTATTCCGATCACTCGGAAATATCGCTCATTTACTTGAATAATCCTGCCTTTGAGTATAGTATATGATTCAAGTAGCTCCGGGGGGTTAAAGTGCATATCAATTGATGAACAGGGAATTCAATTAGGGAAAGGGTTCATTGCCTAATCAAGAAGATCAGATAGAATCTGCAGCGAAGTAACCGAAAATTTAAAGTTCGCCCCTTTTCATAGCCTCGGGATAAGAGAAAGCTTGCAGACCTGCTATTGAATTGCAACATGTGCATGCTGCCTAAAGTTTTCTTCTTTAAGGAATCCTACAGCCTTAAACCCTTTGCAATTCTAGGCGGTCATGTAGGATCACGTGATACAAATCCTTCATGCCGCAGCTCGAGTTCCTCCAACTTTAAGTCAGGAATCCAGCTCTTCAGACTTGCGAAAGAGCATCTCAAGTAACTCAGGTTTGAGATATCTTGGCTTTGGATAAAATCTTAGCTTACGTCTCTAGTGCAAGCTATGGACACGCTCTCTGAAGGAGAGATCCGACTCCTTCATATCCAGCCTGGGCAAAGTGAAGATCGCGTTTATGCCCACCTTGTCAAAGTGCACCTCTCCTCATCCCCCATATATGAATGTTTGTCATACACATGGGGCTCGATAGAAAAAGACCAGAGCATACAATGTGACAACCAAGAAGTGCCCGTGACGGGGAATCTCTTCACGGCACTGCAGCACCTCCGCCAGACGGATGGCGAGCGGGTTATCTGGGTGGACGCGATATGTATCAACCAGTCGGACGCACTCGAGCAGACAAACCAAGTTGGCATCATGAAAGACATCTACAAGAAGGCATCTCACGTGGTCATCTGGCTTGGAGCAGCCACGCCTTGGGATGAAATGGCTTTCAAACTGTTAGAGCAGTTCCAGGCTGTGTTTGAGAAGCGTGGTATGTTCGAATTCACGCCTGGTGATTTTGGGAATGATTTTCCCACATCTACGGATTATGAGTGGGTTGCGTTGATGAACCTGCTCCAGAGACCATGGTTCTCCCGCGTGTGGATTCTGCAGGAAGCTGTCATGGCTCGCAAGGCTACAGTTGTGTGTAGGAAGCTGACAATAAATTGGGACTTGGTTATGGATGTTTGTCGGTCTCTAGAGGCAATCGGATTAATTGGGCGTTACGATATTGTCGATCAAGCACCTGGAGTTCAATCGGCACTAGTAATTTGGGACTTGAGACAAGATGATAATATGTCTTTGTTATCGTTGCTGAGAATCACAAGGATCTATGAAGCTACAGATCCAAGGGACAAAGTCTTTGCTTTGATGAGTCTCACGTCTGATACAAGCCATCTGGGTGGCAGGGGGAATTATATTGATTATTCAATGAAAGTAGACGATTTATTTACGCAGCTGGCCGTTGATTATCTGCGTCGAGGGGACAATCTTGAATACCTCTCCCATACCGGACTTAGCTCTTCGTTCCCTCATAGGAAACTCCCATCGTGGGTAGCTGACTGGAGTTATCCAAACGACAAAAGATCTGTTCTTGTTGCTAGTAAAGGATTCAAGTTCAAAGCAGCTGGAGAAACTGTGCCGAGCCTTAGCATATCTCCTGACAGAACAAAATTAACGATTCATGGCTATGAAATTGATACAATATCCAGAATCGGCTCATTCACACGAAAAGCTGATGATCCGGCCCCTAAATTCACAGAAAGCGATCATCGGACATATTTTCTAGACCACCTTAAAGACGAGAGGAAACAAATGGCAGACGTTGATGATATCACCAGTGGTGATTTCATTATCCCCAAAGGCCAGACTCGAGAAGAAGCAATATGGCGAAATTTAGTCTGTGATATGACGTCTCTCTCTAGACGGCTGTCGGCAGACTCCCTATTCGCATACCGGGTCTATCGCACACTCGTGTTCGCCGCGTTGGACAAAGACGGGAATTTTGACAGTGTGATCCCGGACCTTGCGTGGCTGCTGCAAAACGTTTATGCTGCCTCTCCGTTCTTGAATAGTGCTAAAATGCACAGTGTTGCGAGAAAAATATGCACCACCACAGGAGGGTATATTGGCAGAATTCCTCAAGGATGTGTTGTTGGTGATGTAATCTGCGTGCTCCGAGGTGGAAGCGTGCCGTTCGTATTGAGGGCCAACACACCCGGATGCCATCAATTAGTAGGAGAGTGCTATATCCATGGCATCATGGATGGAGAGGTCTTGGAGCGTAGTGATATTGCCAGTATGGCAAGAGAGTTTAAGATTATCTAACTCTTTTCTGGATCCGCTGCCTCGGACAAGATTACCAAGCAAAGTTAATACTACGACAACACCATGAGAACTTATGGACGCCTGACTTCTTGCAAATGAAGAGACTTTATCATATGCCAGGACTAACTTTGTGTCTCTGGCTCTGCCAAGACTTTCTCTCCCGCGGCAGTTTCTAGGATACACGCCGTTAATTAACATCTGACTTCGGATGAAAAGTCTATAACGTCCATCCCTACGTGCCAAAAAATGTTAGGTACTTTGACTTTAAGCATTTCAAAATCTAGGCATACCTCAATATCTCTTATTATTTTTTATAAGTTATGTTCCATAATTAACTCCTCCCGAACACCCTAAACCCCTCCTATTAGAAAATTAAATTTACATCTTCGCCCTTATGTCTAATTTGCAAAGAGTCCCTTTTTAAAACGTAATAGAAGTCCTCTACTACGGCTCTTACTATCTCTAATATATATATATGAGGGTCGTCTTTAAGCTCTAAGACCTTACTACTACACGGAAAATCGTTCTCAGCCTTATATCTACTATAGCGTGCAAATCCATAGATGATCGCGACGTGGATCTGTACTTTGGATTGAGGCGAGTGGCGATTTTAAAATAGTATATAAGTATATGGGACTGGGTCGTGATGATCCCTAGTCACGTGCTCTACTTCCAGGGAATACTGACATATTACAATACCCCTACCTCAAACTGGCTGTCAACCAGTTGCCGACTGAGGGCGTGACTTACTAGATCTTTGGTGCCTGATCCAGGCCGAAATTATCGGATCTGGTGGGGCAAAAAAAAGCATATTAGGCCTGCTATCAACCACTTCTGCCATCCTTTCCAGTGCCACATATCTATATTGTGGTATCATATCATCAGATTATTCCCCCTTAATGCCAGCAAGCTAATTCTCCCTGAAATTATCCAAGTGAAATCAGATGTTCTCAGGGAGCCGCAAAAATTGCCAGAAACCATGTGAAGAATTGAACACCACCAACAAGCGCACCAGCGTTCACCACGATATCTAGTTTCGATAATCCTGGAGTACTAGTAGTAGTCTGTACCATTTGTGTACCGTAGTTGATGATGGTGGAAAATACGCATGATGTGATCGACCCGTCCTCTATGCAATCTGTGTTTATGCTAGAACTGACAACCGAGAGACTATAGGAGATATATGGGAACTCGTCATTATCAAATAATGCTTTTGATGCTGTTACACAAGAATCAGACTGGCCAGGCCGGGTGATGAGGTTATATGTGTCTGCGGTATAGCTTGCAGTCAAGGACATCGAGTATTCGGCGGAAGCAGGCGCTATTGGCATGGCGACGAGACCACAGTCTAACAAGGTCTCCAGACTCATTCGTGGGTCGAAAAATGCAGGTACCATGTCTATACTTGTCGAGTTTTCGCTGATTTCCTGATTATTATCTAATGAGACCCGCTCGTTAGTAGTGTAATATGTTGCATGAAGAAGCACGTACACGACCAATAAGTGTAGAGCGTGATTGAAGATGAGAGATCATTGAGAGAACTATTTGCTGCTGGTAGTTCCGAAGAATTGAATAGAAAAACTTGGCTTCCTGCGATAGTCTTCCATCTGGCGGCTTCAGTGCAGTTGTAAATAGTGTTGCTTGTTGCATTATTGATGAAGCAAGTGTATATTGGTTCAGAAGATTGAACTAAAGTATTTGCATAATCCAGTAGAACAAAAGAAGGAATAGGCAGGTATCTGTTGAAAAGCTTAGCCATTAAGGACTTGACCATTACGGCTGCTCCTACTCATGACTTACTGTTCATAAGTAAGTTGGTTTTCCCATTGTGCATTCTCATACTGTGGTATAGCACTCGCGTAAAGGTAGATGATAACGATGATCAAGCAGATTAGAGCATTAAAAACATTTACGCCCAGAAGATAGTTCTTAGCTAGACCTCAATTAGCTTCATTTATAACGATTACTACTGATTTATCTCACAGCGTCTCAGTGTGTCAAAAGTATGAGACCATTGTCTTATTATACCAGTGCAGGGGCCGAGTGGCAGAAAAGCAGCCAGTATTGATGGAACAATGAACACTACTAGAGATATAATAAGGAACCGAGCTCGATGGCTCCGGTGATCCTGGATGTCGACGACAGAGTATGTCAAGCTACACCAAAAGAACAAATTTGCCAGGAATGCGAGAGCTAGCACGCTGCTTCCAGTAAGTTGGGAACAACAAATTTATAACGTGGATTGTAAATAATAACTCACGATAATTGCCAATCTTGGCTTTCTGCATTTGAAGGATTAGACACAGTGAATGGATGTAATGGGTTGGTTGAGTGAGGTGGCTTTGGAGAGGCCAATTGTGGGCTTTCGTCACTTGTTGCCACGTTATTGTACGACGATCGCGGTACCATTATAAATGTGTCAAAGTGAGTTGATGTGCTAAATCCTTTATTTGCTTTATTGAAGCAAGGGATTTGATTGCCAGTTGTGCTGGATTAAGTATACAATTTCTAGAGAAATTCAGTGCGATAGAAGTGCGGCAATACGATAATGGCAAGATCTTACTCAGAGCAGAAGAACTGCAGTATTATAAGTCAATGGAGGGCCCGGACTTAAGTAGAAGCAACGATTTTGTGTCGAGATCTAGAAAGCATCCAACCAGAGGATTTATCTCAGTGGAATAAAGGCTATATTTAGATCTTCAAACGCTGCGACGTCACGACGCAGCAGCAATATACAAAGAGCTGTCTGACACTCAATTTGATTAAAAGTTATCTTGAAAAGATGCAGGCTTCAGGCACCTCGTTGAGAAAGGCTCCATCTTGTGGCGGAGTCCCCATGTCAAGCACTGGTCTACATAGCGCTCTCTGGGTAGCTGGGTGAGTTTTACCTGCAACCATTACGTTGACTCGAAGGTATGATCTGCCACATGTGCTGTGGGGTCCAGGAGAGTGGTTACCCTGCCACCAATCCATTCCTCGGTCTCCAAATGCTCAACTTTACGTCGTAGTCGCATTCGCAAATAGGTTTTTCATACAAAAGTAATATTCTCGTCAGGATTCCCAACTAAGAGGAAGGATCTGGTAGATCCTGCAACCAAATGAATAAGCCAGGTCGAACGACACCGCGCTACGAGTAGTCTTATTCCGTCCGTGCTTGACTCCACGAGGCTGTCGTTTCTCAATTGTTTTCCCTCTCATGCAGGGGGATCCACCGCAGCTGCAAGGCCCTCGATCCTGTGCTCTCCTATCCGGAAAATGCCCCTTGCCCACCCGCAGCCACTGCTCGGACCATCCTCTGGACTATGACCGATTAACTCCATGCTCCGGGGAAGGGAAACAAGCTGCTCCCCGGCATAATCCCCCACCTCAACTTGAGCCTACCTCTTGCGGACTGATTGATCGACTCGATTTCATCACACGACGCTCAAGAACCACACTAGCCATCGAAATACTCTCTTATGAGAGTGAATAATAAGTGAATAGTAAGTCCTTCTATCTTATTCTTGAAGTCCTTGCACGCAAGATTACACCCCTCGAGATTTGGCTTCGCCTCTTGTAAACACGCGATCTGGCTTTCGGATAGTCTCGTAGCACGATCGTCAAGATCCGCTCTCAAAGCCTCCAGAATTCGACTGAGAGCCGCGATATACTGGTTCAAATCTTGAAACACCGAAGGAGCGTCCTGGATTGTTGAGATCAATGCTTAGAGTGTTTTGCTGCTGGAATTAAGCAAGACCAGCCACTGCTATCCCTTCGAACGGTACGCGAGTACTAGCGTGGAGCAAGGATCTATAATCCTGTAAAATATCTGTTATCAGTTAATTTAGCGAGATATCAACCAATAGACCTCTGTCTTGATATCCATGTCTTCGCGCTAGTCCTCGCGTATGTTGAGAGGATCAGTCATTGTCTGTCCTAATAAAAGTAAACTCGGTATAGTGGCTGAGAGAGACATTACGCGGAGGATTAGATAGAGAGGATTCAAAATATAAGAGTCAAGAGGATACAAGGTGACGGATTGTGTAGGAGGTGAGTGGGCTGAAGTGGTCACAAGTTCCTGGAACATGCGCGTTCCAGGAGCTGTGCGCTGCAGCACTAACCAATGAAGCATCGAGTAACCGTACTTGCTCATACCTACTGAGCCATTCGAAGGATTTCGCAACGTCTGACGATTGACTGAACCGACCATATTAGGGTAAGCTCCAAACTAGCTCCAGGCGCAACAACTTAATTCGATTTTCACAAATCGTCAACAGGGGTTTTCAGTCAGACGTTGACGTTGCACCGTCAGACGCTAACTCGTAAAGTTGACTGCAAATCTGTATCTAGTTAGGATATATCCCTAAATGGTTTAGGGTAAAGTAGGATTATTCCCTCTATTAAACATAAACAATCCGATTACAGTAATCGTACCCCCAACCTTCTCCCCATACTTAGAATCATACCTTATTCTATGAGCCCTTATCGCCCCCAACACCCGGCCCAATTGTTCCTCTTACCCCTCGTCGACGCGCGGCTAGAAATCAGATGCCACCTCCCCCGGCACCTATATATTAATCCTAGTTCCAGTCTTATTCTCCGAGGCCGGTGCTGGTGCATGTGACGCCTACTCCCTCTCCTTCCCATTCCAAAGAGAATCGACTACAGCATCCATAGCATCGACTTCAGCTTTTCTAAGCCAGCTAAGAAGGGTGGCAGCTAAGAGGTTAACAGGGGAGGAGAAGTTCCAGCTCATAAAACTGTTTACAGAGCATATGGGTTCTTGGAGTTTGGCGCGGGGTAAATCCTAGGAGAAAATTGGCCTTCTTTTTCAAGAAGTGATAGTGTCACGGGTTCGTACGGTTTCTGTTCAAAAGCGTAGTATACCTCAATTCAAGTTAAGAATAAACTAAGGAGAGAAGAGAAGTCCTTCTTGACCCTTCTCAGGGGTTATATATAGGAGATATTAAGATATACACAGATTTTAAGATGCTTAAAGTCAGAGTACCTATTGTTTTTTCCGGCACGTAGGGTTTTCCGCCACGCAGGGATGGATGTTATCTGACATTCGATATTTGTGAGAGGTGTTGCTCAGGGTGATCAAGTAGTTGAAGATATAGGAGCAAATTCCTCATTCGGTGACTGACAGAAAATAACGGCATAGTGGCAGAGATGCCATTTACTTTTCTTTCAAAATTCGAGATTGAATATGCAGATTCGATATCTACAGCTGAAAATTAAAATTTAGGTAGTAAGGTAAAACCGACCGCTTTTGTGCACCTCTACGCCAAACTCCAGCTCTTAACACTTTCTAAACTTAGGAAAGAATGATGATGTAAGGGGTAGAGATCGGGATACTTTACACCCCCAACCCCCTGCTCTATTGCTCAGCGTTTACAACTATGTTCATCGCTTCGTCCAGGATCCTAAAGCCCTCAGCAATCTCCTCCTCCTTGACTGTTAAACTTGGCACGAAGCGTAATGTGTTGGTTCCGGCAGTGATGACCAACAATCCTCTCTCCCTCGCGGCTGTCACAATGGGCGTTGGGTCTTGAGTCAGCTGGAGACCGAGAAGCAAGCCTCTGCCTCTGATTTCCTTGACCAGTTCGGGGTATTTGTTCTGCAGTGTCTCGAAATGCTTCATGAATATTTGACTTTTGGCAACCACCGATTCTTGAAGTTTCGGATCCGACAGCCGGCTTACAATGTTGTGTGCAAGTCGACTGGCAAGGGGGTTTCCACCAAATGTGGTCCCATGATCACCGACTACAATCTTCTCACTCACGTTATCGTTCACGATTGTTGCGCCGATGGGAAAACCGTTCCCTAGGGCTTTGGCAGTGGTTATAATATCTGGGTGTGCCGATTTTGGCAGTGAGGCGTGTGTCCAGAATGTTCCAGTCCTTGAAAGGCCACATTGGATCTCATCGTAGATGAGGATGGCGCCGACCTCGCGACATCTTGCGGCCAGCGCAATGAGGAATTCTTCTGTAGCAACAATAACTCCGCCTTCTCCTTGGATAGGTTCAACTATAACGCCACATGTTTTCTCGGTAACCAAGTCCTTAATTCCATCTATGTCATTGTATGTTCCATATTTAAAGCCCGGCAGCATTGGCGCAAAAGGTTTCTGGTATTTTGGGTTGGGAGTTGCAGAGAGTGATCCCATTGTTCGACCGTGGAAAGAATTAAAGAACGATACAAGCTCATACTTCTCTCCCGACGGATCAACCACCTTTCCAGCCTTCCGTGAGAACTTTATAGCAGCTTCATTAGCCTCGCTACCAGAGTTGCAGACAAATACTGCACGAGCATCGTGCATCGCACCCGATTCGAGAGTTTTTTGAACCAGGAGTTCGGAGAGCGCGCCAGTCCATTGATTGTGATATAGGTTCGAGGTATGCATTAAAGTTTGAGACTGGATTAATTATGTCAGTGGCGATTGAGTGAGTGAGTCACGCAGAACCTTACTTGCTGAGCAATTATCCTGCTTATTTCTGGATCACAGTGTCCCAAGGCATTGACTGCAATTCCAGCAGTGAAATCGAGGTATTTTCTATTCTCAACATCCCAGAGATAACACCCTTCACCTTTCACGAACATCGGCGGGGGTCTGCTGTAGGTTTTGACCATATATGGTGCTTGTTTATTCACCACGGCTGTCGTAGAAGAGTCTGTCGACGGATCGGGATTTGAGAGCTGCAGGAACACATTGTCAGACCGCTATCATGATTCAAAGGGGATGGCCTCACCTCGCTGCCGTGTGGGATGTTCTCTGATAATTTTGTTGCTGCAGCTGTTGCTTGTGACGCATTTCTCTTCCAAATGCAATTGGAGGACGAGGGCACATTGGCAGCTTTCAGCGCAGCCGCGGCCCTCTTTGCAGATATCCGAAGAGCCATTGCGTATGTGTGGTGTATACTCTACCAACTCTTGGTGCGAGAGAAAGAATGTGGAGGGGAATGAGAGTACATGCAGTTGTGAATGTAGTGAGTGAGTGACTCTCACAATCTTAGCGTTATCGGAGCTGCAATCGATTTTTCTTTTCTGGTCGGCCGGGGAAAAGAAAATGCACAGGGCAGTCGCTAAACCATCGGTGGAAGCAACTCGTGCACCGATTGGCCCGTCTCGTCTTGTTCTCGTTTCGCCTGCGACCAACCACATGATTTTAATCACGTGCTCTGCTGGGCTTGAATATTAGGTAATCTCACGCTATTCGCAGATTCGTGGCCATGCATCAGGTTACATTCTTCCCAGAACAGCCATCAAATATCATTCCGAGCCATAGCATTCAGCCTCACCTTGGGAGGGTTGGAATACCCCGGTAATAGGTGTTGGCTTCTTGGGGCGCTAGAATTCGAGGGGCTTTATTGATAGCCATATGCCCTGACTCGACCTAGTACAGGCGGCTCAACTGTGGCTTTCGCGGCCCTACTACGGACAGCCAGAGACGCCGAAATGACCCGTATTTACCAGCTGTGAATTATATTACATGGCCTGGGTCCGGTGGGGGATTTCTTTGAAGTCGACCCGCGACCAATCCTCGTGATTGACCTTCAAGATGTGACGGGCAAAAATGGCTTCGATACCTCATTATGCAACGAAGCACTTACTGCAGCTGGTATTCAGGACGACCTCTTCCGCACAGCATCGGCATCTACAGCCTTCTACCAATGGACGCAGGCTGCTCTTTCTACTGATCAGGGGCAATCCTTCAACTTTAGCGGGTTCGACTGGATTCAATTTACGGTCTTGGAAAGGTGGAGGATAGTTTCTGCCCTAACCCTGGCTCAAGAACCAGCCAAACTGGCAGTTGGCACCTTGACGAGTCCGTCAGTTGACAATAACTTGCCCATACAAACAAATCGTGTAACAGGAGAGTGTGTATTGTGCTTGTTACTATATTTGAGAGAATTCAACTGACTTTTGGTAGTGTATGTGTCGATCATTCGGACTCTCTGCTAGATGTGCCTCAGGGGTCAAGTCAGGCTACGGAAGATAAACCAGCCGCGCATATCCATGAGCCATCCGTGATTTCACACGGCTCTGCTGATATAAACCAGCACAGGGGACCTTCTAAGTCCCCAATTGGTTGGACAGACAATTTCCACCAGCTTCTGAAAGCGATGATAATAGATAGCCGAATCTCAGAGATGACAACAATTGGAATATTTGAATTTCTCCCAAGTGGCAACTATTTCAAGCAAATGTACGCCTGGCATTTTCTCTGTTTTCTCACTATCCTGCTTTGAATACTGACAATCATCAAGGATTCCTGGTATGAGACCAGTGGTCACCCTAAGGACCCAGCTGAGGCAACGGAGTTCTCATTTATGAATTGTGTATTTGAAGACGATAAAGAATTGGTCATGGAGAAGTGGACTACTCTTTCTCGAGGCATTCCTGTTACCTTCGAAATGCGATGGAAACCGAAGGAACGTCAAGAGCCAGATGCAACTCCAGGCATATCGCATGGTAAGCCAACTTGGATATCGGCAGCTTGCATCCCTTTTATTGCAGATGATGGTTCTTTAGTCAGTATATCAGGCTTCACGACTGATATATCTTCAGAAAAGGAGAGCATGCAGCATGACTTAGACAGAGCTGCTGCCATTTTCCGTGCTGAAATAAGCGAGAAACGCTTTACTCGCTTTGCCGAACTGGCTCCTGTGTGCGTTTGGATTCTCGACCGACACTTTCAGGTATATAGCTTCACATGTTCCGATGATGCCCGCACGTATTGATTGACACTGTCCTAGGTGACTTATGGCAATGACAAGTATTTTGAAGTCTTAGGCTCTCCACGTATTCCATATAAAGACATGCTCTGGAGTGATTTTGTTGTTCCCGAAGATCTCAGCTCCATAATGGATGGCCTGATAAGGATGAAAAAACAAAAATCTCGTCAAGATTTTGAATTCCGCCTGAACCGTCGCCGGGTTGGTGGTGATAATATCACAGGGGAGACTTGGGTGACAGCATCTGGATATCCAGATCTTGACCAGGACGGTGAAGTAAAAGAGATCCTAGGTACGATGTACGATATTTCTAGGTATAAGTGGGCGAACAATGTTCAAAACTTAAGGGTTCAAGAAGAGCTAGAGTTAAAGAGGCAGCAAGAGAAGTACGCCTCGTTGATTGATCTCGTGAATCTCTAGCAATCTAGCTAACTGGAGTTTGACAGCTTCATTGATATGACTTCACATGAGGTACGGCCTCGCCTTTATTTCTGATAACTTCATAGTGACATTTTCTAGATACGAAATTCCATTAGTGCTGTTATCCAGAGCGCGGACCTAATCTCAACATCACTATTCGAGATGTTCACAATAATTCGCTCTAGCACTCCGACTAAACACAGCGCTGATATGGAAGAGCTCACTAAAATTATCGAGGGTAATTTCGAAGCCACTCAGACAATCATTGCCTGCTCTATCCACCAACAGCGCATGGTCGACGATATCATGACCCTCTCCAAGTTAGATTCTCACCTCCTGTTAATTAAACCTGTCGAAGCCCAAGCCATTACTCTCATCAAGGACACTCTTAAGATTTCAAAAACCGAAGCCGAAGTTGCAAATGTCAAATTCCGTTATGAAGAGCATGAATCCTTGCAAAAACTTGGGATTGACTGGGTCATGATGGATTCCAGCCGAGTCTTACAGGTCTTGGTTAATCTTTTGACAAATTCTTTCAAGTCCACGCAAATGGAACGTGAAGTGGCTGTAACAGTCCGCGCCTCCAGTGAGAGGCCCGACGAGAGCGAAGGCTACATCCCTATCGAAACTATGTATGAAGACATCACAGAGCGTGCCGAATGGGGAAAGGGTGACATTATTTATCTCCATTTCATTGTGCAAGATGCGGGAGCCGATTTGACGCCGGAGAAGAAACAAGAGCTGGATTTCCTATTTAGACACGCTAGTCCGAGGACTCACATTGATGTAAGTTTTCTCGGCCATCTGGAGTTCTCATCGACTCCTACTGACTACCTTCAAAGTACGGAGCGTCTGATCTTGGGTTGTTTATCTCACAACAGCTTGTGGCGCTTCAAGGCGGTCAAATAAACGTCGACTCTAAATTCAATGGTGGCTGCACCTTCGCGTTCTTTATCAAATGCCGCAAGGTCGAAGAAGATTATTTGCCCAATGACGGCATCCAACATACTGGCGATCACATTAATTTTGACATTCAGAGTCCTACTGGTGTGCGGCGAAGTTCAACGGTTGTGACAAAGCAGGAATCGCCGTTGTCGCTAGCTGGGTATCATATCCTACTCGTCGAAGACAACATCGTCAACTAGAGAGTCCTCCGCAAGCAGCTTGAAAAAATTAATGCTGTTGTGGATGTTGCAGGGCATGGACTTGAAGCGCTAGAGAGGATCAAACGGCCAATATTGAAAGACGCCGAAAATGGCTTCGAAGTCGTCCTCATCGACCTTGAAATGCCAGTCATGGGAGGACTGGAATGCATCCGCAAAATTCGGGAGATGGAAAGGACAGGAGAGATGGCAGGACACCTACCATTGATTGTAGTATCTGCGAATGCGAGGCCGAAGCAGGTACAGGAGGCCAAAGAGGCGGGTTGTGATGATTTTGTCACCAAACCATTTCGAATCGCGGAGCTGGTGCCAAAGATTCTGAAACTGGACAAAGACGAAATACACGAGATGTGAGCTTTGATTGGCGAGATCAAAACCCATCAGTGGTGGTATGGTATTATTTCAAGGCATTTAAAATGTCTTGAATCTGCCCTCCTGGACGGTTTAGATCAATGGCTCTGCGGGTGGCCTTAGGATAGGATGATTTCCCCAGCAAATGCAACCTGAAACTACCAAAAGCAACATTAAAGGTAGGCTTTTGTACATATTGTATTTTGATCGTTTGTACGAAACATACATTCTCGTACTTATACCCCAGAATATTTGAACTAATACATCTCTGTATTACCGCATGATTTCTAATATGCTTCATCATCTGGATTGAATGAACCTAAAAACTTTCCAATGAAATTGGCAGGGCAGAATTTTATACTCACTCAAACCATCACTTCAGTGGAAAACTCTTGGTTTAGACCCAGCTAAACTTTCTTGAAACAGGAACGGGAGGATATAAACTTAAAAAATCCATTTCCAAAATGTACGGGGTATCTATTTCATGTACAATATTCATACAGAAGAAAGAAAATAAGGAAAGAAGAAATCAACCGAAAAAGTCCGACGACCTCCCCGCAGAAGCATTCAGCACATCCGTCACATTGCGATATATCATATCGATCATTATGCGATCCACGTCCGTAAGCTGCTCATCTCTGAGCCAAGTATGAATCTTATCCGGATGCCACTTCAAGCCCTCCAAGCGCACCAGCTGCCTCATTTTATTTCCTTTGGGCGTCGCGTTCTGGAAAAACGCCTTGACGTTGGATGCCCTCACGTCGCTGTAGGAACCCGACTTGACGGGCCATGGGATAGCGTCGCGGAGATTTTCTCCTCGAGTCATAGAATCTCTGAAATCTACCCATAGTTTTTGGTACCTCGTCCACGCTTGGTCCCATTCTTCTTGCTCTTTCTGCTCTTTTTCGCGCTGCTTTCGCTCGCTTTCTTCGCGTCGCTTTTGCGCGTTTTGGCGCATACGCTCGTTGTCTGCATCGCGCTCCCGGCGTTTCTTTTCCGCCTCTTCCTTTTCTCGGGTCTCTTTTTCTTTCTTCTCTTTCTCCTCTTTCTCTAGACGTTCTTTTTCTAGTCTTTCTTTTTCTTTTCTCTCCTTCTCTGCTCGTTCCTTTTCTAGTCGTTCCTTCTTTTGTCGCTCTTTTTTTAATCTTTCCTCCTCTAGACGTTCCTCCTCTAGGCGCTCTTTTCTAAGACGTTCTTTCTCTTCTTTCCAAGCTTCCCGGCGAGATTTACGCTCTTCTTCTTCCTCTCGAGCTCTTTTCTCTTCTCGCTGTTCATATTCTTGCTTTTGTTCCCGTTGGCTACTGAGCTCTTCTCGCAACTTCGCCAAAAGCTCTCTCATTTCCCGTAGTTCTGCATAGACATCTTCTGAAGCACTTTCCGGTGCATGTCCTTGCTTTTTAGTAGTTGAGGCAGGCTTTGGTCGGCTTTGTTCTCCGATTTCTGGTTTTACCTGCTGGATTTTCCTCTTCCACTCCCCTAAAATCGTTTCAGCCTGGTTCTGGTGGTACCTGACACAGAGCGCAGGCCCGGCAATGGCTCGCAGGCGTGATAGAACAGCAGGGCTATATGGAGGCAAGTATGCTATCTCTTCTAAGGTCGAGCTGATGAATTCTCTATTATCTGCTCTGATTGGATTGCGACAGCGTCGACCTTGTGAGGGAGCATAACCGTTACATGTTATACGGTTATAACCAGGGTCGGTATTGATTATTCCTAGAGTCTTCGATGGATCCCATAGCTTTTTCTTGTCGGCGGGTGATGCATCCTGATTATATTGAGTAAATTGCGAATAATAACGCATGGTTGAGACGATTTCTTTGGTTGATCGTGAGAAAAAACTGTAGCCAGAGACAGGTGAAATGAGAATGCAGTTCGTTATGAGATGTGGGTTAATGTTGTACACATATGTAGGAAGCGGAGTTCTCGATAGCGCTGGAAGCGTGGGGAGTAAGTGGGGAACCAACACCACCAACTCAGCCAACAGCGTGGGTGGTCTCAGCCTTGCATTTCTGTTGGAGAACTGGTGGTGGATGCAGGGGATGAGGCAGAATTGTACCCCGCTATTGGGGCTGTACCACTTTGGCTGCAGCACCACAGCCACGAAAGGTACGGGAAAAGTAGGGGAAATCGGGCTCTGCCTCGCTAAAAAAACAGCCTGGAGCATGAAGTGTGCCACACTCTCTACCTGACGTGTTCCAGGAGTGCTCACGAGCAGCACCAAAGCGGAATCATCAAGCTGGTTGCATGAATTTCATGATTTAGGGTTTTCATCTGTACGAACTTGAGTACAGAGAAGCCGACCAAGCCGGCGGCCCGAAGCGCTCGGAAAGCTCCCGTCACAGCCGAACTTAGCAGAGCAGTTCCAAAACAGTTTCACTAGGCTATAATGGTCGATGTAAGGTTCTTCTGACATTTTACTGTTTCGTTAACCATGCCAAGGGTGGCCGACTCGTATTCTAGATGTTTGCACTGATTTATTTCAGTGGGTTTGTTAGAGTTTGGCCCACGGCATCTGTTGAATTTCGAGTTACTGTACAATGCTGTGTAGATAACTCCTCGCAACAATAAAATAACTGTGAATTTTTGATTAATGCCGTAATTGTCCTTGCAGATGGAGTGAAAATTGACGCGAAATGATAAGAGTTTTACTAGAATTTGGCACGCTCCATGAAGGCTAACCAATTCCTCTCACATTGGGAGGTCAAACCCGTCTACAAAGAGCTTAAATACCTTAAAATAATACCATTCAACATTAACATCCTAGGCAAGATTTCACACAGTCTGTAACATAGTCTGTCATTCTTTCGAAAATAACTTACTACGGAGATTTAGATGAGATAAATCTTTGATAAAGTCGCGGGAAATATTTCACTTCGTTTTCCACCTCCTGCTACACAACAGTTCAAGTTCAAATTGATTATGTAATGTGGCACGACTCCAGCTGGCCCAGTAAGCTGGCGCCGATTTTCATATTTATTAGCATCGTGCGAACGAATTTACGACATTTAGATCTACATGCTAATCCCTGAAAATGTCGCAGCAACTCTGTGATATATGCCGAAAGTTAGACATTCGCAAACTTCTCACTACCTCCGAGGCTCAAGCACCAACTCTAAAAACGACCACATTGGCTGGCCTTCTTGATGCAGAGCTAGAGTGGAAAGCAGGCATACCCGACTTTTTCCCACATCAGAAGAGTATTAGAGCCCTACAAGAATCCTCGGAACTCGGTTGCATATTTTGTAAATTGATCTTAGAATGCTCCTCCAAGGATCTAAAGAATCTTATACGTGGGGATAGCGCAACCGACGAGACAGGGCAGGGCCAATTGTTTGTAGGAACAAGTAGTTCCAATTTCTCTAAAGGCGAGATTCCCGTTGTCACTGTGTCACAAAGACCAATAGGCCAATCTCCTAGAACTTTATGTACGCTTGATGTGTTCTCTAAAAGAGGTCAGTACCATTCAGAACAAAATTTCGTCAAAGTTGAAGAGAGAATCCTAGGTACTTTACCTCATAAGGAATCCAGCTATGTCAGCATGCCTGTTGCATCACTCTCAGACTCTGAAGATTGTAGGGTAACTGCTTTGGAATGGCTTGAAGAATGTCTAATCAACCATCCATCCTGCGGCCCTTCAAAATTATTCCGTCACCCCACACGACTTATCAATGTGGGAGGTAGCACCAAAGATCATCCCCCTCGTCTCGAATTAGATGGACTGTCAAATTCTACTGTATGGGCTGCACTAAGTTACTGCTGGGGAGGGGACTCGAAGTTTGTGCTTAAAGATGATACTTTTGAAACAATGAAGCGCGGCATCCCTCTGGAAGATTTTCCCGTGACTCTTCGGGATGCTGTCAAGATCACCAAGAGGTTGGGCCTGCAGTATCTTTGGATTGACGCTTTATGCATATTTCAAGATTCTCCAGCCGATTGGCGAGCCGAAGCTGCTCGAATGCGTGACGTGTACTCTGGTGCAGCAGTAACCATCATTGCCGCCGAGTCACCATCAACAGAGTCTGGTATATATTCTTCTCGGCCACTCGTGGATGAGAGCCCTTGTCAGTTGCCATGGCGCGCAGAACCAGAATCTCACGTGTGGATTCGTCCAAGTTTTCGCAATTCCAAGGGTCCTTCGTACACCAATCCTCTTCAAACGCGCGGTTGGACCCTGCAAGAAGGGCTACTGGCACCACGAACATTATCATTTCAAAAAAATCAAATAGTTTGGGAATGTAGCAACTATCGTAAGACAGAAAGCGGACATACTACAATGTTAGATCATATGTTCGATAGTAAGGACCTCTTTCACAACAAGAGTAGGAAGAGTAAAGTCAACGTACTTTATCAAAATCTCTATTTTGGGCTCTGTAAACAGATGGCAGGAGTAGAGAAGCATAGATCACGGATTGGGTGGCTACCTAAATACGTGACTAGCTCAGGCGTATGTTTCTCTCTCTCTATTGAAAGGCCCTGACGAATTTCTCAAACCATTGTTCTTCTTTTGGTCGAGATATAACTAAAATTTCTCATGCTAATAGTTCAACATTGAGGACGCGATTGGTCTGAATCCGTATACTCGATGGACCAATATTGTATCTGAATATACTAGAAGAAATTTTACCAAAGATACCGACATCCTACCAGCTCTTGGAGGGATAGCACAAGCATTCTCAAACATTACCAAAGACAAGTATTGCGCTGGAATGTGGGAATCAGAGCTTCTTCAAAGTCTCTGCTGGTGGCGACAAGGACTACTAATTGACAAGAGACAGCTCTATCAGCCACCAAATATGAATTTAACGAAGCCGACGGCTTATCGAGCCCCATCTTGGTCCTGGGCAAGCATCAACGGTGGACAAGTGACAATGTATCCTAACATCATCAGTGACGAACTACCTATCCAAAATATTGCTACTCCAATCAAGATTCACCTTGAGCCGGTTGACAAAGATGCATTCGGTCAGCTTCAATCAGGATATCTTTGCATCAAGGGCTCGCTGTTTGAGTTGGGAGATCTATGGTCAGAGTACTGGCGGAATATTTCACTCTCCTGGGAACAGTTCAACGCAAAAACATCAAATAAGGAAAGACATTCGGCAACATACTTATACCCAGCTCTTCATGTATTCTCCCGTCGACGTCTTAACGAATCAACAAATAGCATATTCGAGTTTGAACAGCAACACGTTTCGCATGCCGGTCAGCGATTCGCGGCGTTTTTGATAGCACACGTGGAAGGTTTTGCTGCAGGAGATGTAGATAATGAGCTAGAAGTGATGAGAGGCACAGCAAACTTTCTATTGCTCGAGTCTACCGGGAAGAGTGAGGACGAATATCGCCGTATTGGTGTCATCACCGTACGTCGCCCTTGGGAATTATCGATTGTGGATCCTTCCATAAGTCATATCGAGACTATAAAATGGAAAGAAGTATCTGAGAAACAATGGGAGAGTTATGAGGAAAGTATTAAGTTAGCAGCGGTTCCAGCACCTGAAGCTAGAGCATGGGTTGAAATTTGTAAAACCACCCCGAAGAGAACAACTATTCGCATTTTATAGATCCATCTCAAGGGGCAGGGCGAGGAAAATTCTTTAGACTAGTGACATATTGCAATGAAAATAGCTAGAAGATCAGGCACAACCAGTCTCCGAAAAAAGTCTGCTTGTATCGCTTGAATCATTTTTTATGGATTAGATTGTCTTGTCGACAATCGAGTTTATAGCGAGCTGGAACTTGAGTTTCGGATACTGAAGGATGATTTCTTTCCATTTAAGTAGTATGAATCGATGGATTATGGGTATTTTTATGTTAATTTGTAGCACCTCAACGTTTTTCAAATTGTTTGGAATTGAGAAACCTGTTCCAACTGAGTTAAGGTGCGCAGGCCGAAATACTCGTGCAACCCTTGCGGCGATAATCTGCCCCAAAGAGGAAGGTCAACACGGATAAATATCACTTATTATTAGATGAGTCACGCGACAATCAGGCTTAATCAAGGGGTAGTAGGGGATACTTGACTTTTGGGCCCTTCTTAAGATATACGATCGATAAACAATTCCTATTATCAAAGATCTCCGTGAAGCAATAGAAGAGAATCAATTCCGTCAGGACTAGCTTCTCGCTCCACATCAACTACCATGGCTGAATCTTCAGCTTCCACATCATCAGATCCCAAAAATTTAGCTTCTTCATTCAATAATAACTCGTTTCAAGAAGGATTCCTTTGGGACTGGTATATCCGCTTGAAAATAACATCCCACGCTAGTACAGCCGCGGACCTTGACAGAAACTTAGAGGATATCTCGGAAGAAGTTGATGGCCTTTGGCAAGGTATATTTCATGTAATTTTTCCTTCATCAATAAAACACTAAGGGAGAGTAGTGGTGAAATTCAGGTTTGGCCAGGAAGAAGGTCACCTATGCACTGATATACTCATGGATAGCTCAAGAGCCTTCTTTTGGCTCATCGGCATCCCTACTCTACCTTCACCAGAGCTCGTAAAATACAGGCAATGTTTACGAGAGTGGCAAAAGTCTACTAAAGAGAAAATGAAACGAGAAATTGGCAATTTGGAGGCTAAAATTATCCCTCAAAAGGTGTTTCTCGAGCACGGATTTGAAGTCTACGCACCATCGAAGCCTGAAGTTGTGGAATTCATGGCTGAGGCACAAGATTCAAAACTGCCATCACAGGAAAATAAGAAGAGTTATGAAGTAGCCCAATCTTCAGAAAATTTCAAAAAGATAAAAGGGAGCAGCCCGCAAGAGATCAGACGACAGTTTCTTGAACACAACATGAAAGCTTCCGGCTCGTCTCTTCTAAAGTCAAATATAAGCTCATCGGGGAAGTTGAGATCCGTAAGAGAAATATTAAATAGGATGAAGTTCGATCCAAAGTATAATTCAGAAGACTACGTGGTTGGGTATATTGATAGGAAGGCTGGGATCTTGGAGAAGAGTGTGGACGAGTTGGGGGGCTTTGATCAGGAGGAACTAATTGCTTATGTCAAGAATCTAAAGGATAATGAAATTGTTTGGGACAAGGCGAGGAAAATTGACTTGGTGTCTAGGAAGAAAGGTAGTTAAGTGAGCCTTGCATGGGTGGCTGCCTGCTGAGGCTGACTCCAGCGTTGATGACAGTGCGGGAATTTCACTATCATAGAAGTGCCACCAGACAAAATAGCGGAGATTCATAGCTTTTCTGATCCACAGCTGGCCCTAGACCTAAAGAGAAAGCTTGTGGGTCATTGGATACGAAATTTGTACCAAATTAGCTATATTATGGCTCAATATGACTTGGTGCTGAACTGATATATCACTCACAGTTTTGGCCTGTCATGAAGGTACTTAACACTTCTGTAGCTAGATAACAGTACTACCATACATTACCTCTAAACCATAATATAGAATAATAGAACCTGACTAGCTTACTCATACGTGATATATAATTAGAATTGTTGATCATATCAAAAGTTCTAGGCTCTGACTTGAGGAGGAGAGAATTAGGAGGATTTTCATCTCGAAAAATTAATAAGGCTTAATAAGCGTATACAACCTTGATTTCATCTTCTTCAAAAGTTTATATATAGCCAAATTTAGGTAAACTCAACAATCAAGATGCAAGATGTACAGCCAATAGGCATATAGCATGATCTCCTAATAGCGTTGGAATCCAAACTTGCCAGGCTAATCAATATGGTCAAAACGCCGGGACAATGATTCGGCCTAACGGCTGCAGTGTACCAAAAGAGAGTGTAGTTTCTCTTTGAGGCAAGCCGAACTACCCAAGGTCCAGCCATGGTATTCGTCAAACTCTGCAGCAAAAAAGTCGTCACAATCAATCCGGAATTTTGAAAAAAGGAACTAGGAGATAGTTTGGTCACCCAGTATCTTCGTACAAACTAAATATGATTATAAATGGATTCGAGGCCCTAGACACTTTATCGACGTAGTTATTCAACCTGTTCCTTCCCAAACTTCCCTGCTAGCTGCATCTGTAATAGCCCGCCGGCGACAATTTCCTCTTTCCTCTGCACAAGGTCGTCAACGCTCCACTGGGCCACAATCGCCTTTCCACTTAAAAACTTTGCCCTTTCACCAGACAGCCACACGGTCACACCACCAACTAGCTCCGGTGTGTCAAGGTTGAACCTCCTGAATGAGTCAAGAAGCATGTCAGTCTCAAGAAGGCCGGGATGCAGCGAAATGGCCGTTACGTTAGGATAAGCCGCGGCAATGAGAGTGGTTAGCTGGAGAGAAGCTAATTTGCTAACTGTGTAACCCGACATGGCAGGAAAGGTAAGCCAAGCTCCGGCAGTGGAGAAGTTAATGATCGTTGCCGGAGTGGTGGAGGAGGGCAGAGCGGCTATAAAACATTTGTTAAGCAGAAATGTTCCTTTGGTGTTGATTTCCTTACCAGGAGAAGTTAGTGATATACGACTAGGTGATTGATGCAGCTCAAAGGGCCAGAGAAATACGTACAAAGTTGCTCCACCACTTCTCAGCGGTTTCCTCGTGAATAGCTCCACCTCCAGCGTTGACGCCGGCCGCATTGACGAGAATATCGGCATTTCCAAACTGTTCTTTCACCTTTTCAAAGAGCTTAGAAACGGAATTCTCGGATGAGATATCAGTAGACACAGGCAAAACTTGAACTTTTGGATTGATAGCTCGGATAGAAGATTCGACACTCTTGAGCTTGCTAAAATCCGTAGCAACAAGTACAATGGATTTGGCTCCGGCCCTTGCAAAGGCTGGGGCGACGCCCTATAGTCAATTATCTTAATATAAGCAATTTTGAAATACTTCTGAGATAAACCTTAGCTCCAATTCCGCGGCTCGCACCAGTTATAATAACCACTTTTCCGGCAAGGGAAAGATCTGGATTTGTTGGGTCAATCGACAGATGTATATCCTGGTAGGTATGTTTTGTGAACTGGAGACTGAGTAGTCAATATGTTAATAAAGTTACTTCTCAAGGAATTCGAATATTGTGCTAACCTCGTGACAAAGTAGTCCGCGGGAAGTTGATCCATTTATTAGGTTACTTTTGATAGTATTCAATGTTTTTTCTTGCTTGCTTTTATTTGTTTTTATTTTGAGATAATTGAGTGAGTAGAGAAGATGAAAGAAGGCAGTTTCATGATGTAGAAGAGGAATTCTTGCCAGCGGGGAGATTTATTATATAGACAAAAATTTGCGGTCGATCTACTTACATGACGACCTTCACAGTCCTACGCCCTTCCAATATAATCACCTTGGATAGGTAAGCTATTCACAAAAAATATCGCGGTGGGAATGAATAAGCTATCCAAACTAGGAAAGATTTCGTCGAGGTGCATGAAAGTTAGCGGCTCTTCAAGTGCTAGTACTGCCAGTACTGCCAGTCTATCCAGGTGGATCCCGGCTTGTTCGAGCTTATGCGTCAGCTGGGGGGAGCTAAGCTCCGGTACAATTGATCATGTAAGCGGAATGAATTTGTCATCACTATTCAATTGTTAATGTGTCACCTTTACAACCCATATCGCCATATTCTTTATCTCTATCGCCGCAAAGATATCTCATGTGGAAATACTTGGAATGAACATATAAACTCATCAATGTCAAGAAGGCGTGGCACAGAATTATTCAGCGGGATACACAGATTAGAGGTCTAGAGAAGGAATTAACATTTCAAAGAAATCAGCTTCATTCGTCTCACCTCAAACCCATGATAAATATTCTCTAGAGTGGTGGGTAATTATGGTTCAAGAGCCGAATAGCAGGAAGGGCTACTGCGAGACCTGCCGGAGACGGCGCGTCAAATGTGGTGCGTACGGAATGCCATACCCTTTGAGGAGTTTGGAGATAGCCCATCACTAAAACGACCAATTATCTAATAGATAAGGGTCTTCCGGCATGCCAAAGATGTCTCCGTGCTGGATATACCTGCCAGGGCTACGGGCGTTCCCTCCGAATGTACAACTTTGGAATAACTCTGGGGGCAACGGGGGACAGGTTTCTAGCACCACTTCCCGGCCCGGCACCGGAATTAAGCCTTGTTGCGTTCCGAGATCATATATGTTTTAGTTATTTCTTCAGCACGTGTTGTTGGGCGTATTTCTGGAGGCCAGTTCTGCAGGTAGACAAAGACGCTTCAGTTTTGCCATTTAACTATGAATCTACCTTGGCTGTAGCGTACGGTTTTTTTGGGGCTGCTCATCACGATGAATTTCTGAAAATGAGGGCTCTAGAGCTTTATGGAAAGTCACTCCATGAAGTGAGGTCGGCCCTCACCAGTGGTAATAAAAGAGAAATGGGAAAGATGGCCTTGACAGTTATGATTCTGTCAATTTTTAGTGTAAGGGGGACTCAATCTTGCTGGTCGAACGAAAACTAACCACTCCCAAGTTTGCAGTGCAAAACGATTTGAGCTTACCTCACCACTCCGGTGTAGAACAGATTCTTCGGCACTGCGGACCAGAATATTTCCAGAACGAGCCTATGCTCACTTCTTTTCGTTCTTGTCGGTCGGTTCTAGTGTGCAAAAGCTTAGCCAGGCGTGAGCGCAGCTTTCTAGCAGATCCAGAATGGAAAACATCCCCATTTCTGATTCACGCCAAAGAGCCTTCGGATAAGCTCATCGATATCCTTGCCGACTTTTCTGGTCTCGCCGAGGATATCATCGCATTAAAGTATTTCAATTCACTAGAGACTCTGGCTACTCTTGAGACAAAAGTAAACGACCTATCCAACCAACTGCATAATTGGCGCCGAGAGTGGAACACGAGCAACCCAGAAGTGGCGCAAACGTGCCGTGACCTGCCAACCCCGTTGGCACCAGATTTTCTCCAGGACGACATTGGATTTAGCACAGTGAGACAAGCCTTTGATCTTTTCACTTATAATGCTGCGCTTCTGTATCTCATACAACTACAACATGCGTTGAGTAGAGATGGACGATGGTATGGACCGCTCTCTATCGAAGAGATGGATTTTGTCATGACTGCGACAAATGCACATCCAAAATCACCTCTTTTAAATCCCGCAGAAGCCAGTATGCTCAGCCAGCCAGCTGCTGAAGCTCTTCGGATATATCAATACCTGCATCGTCAATGGAGAATAGAAAATAACAAGATCTTGATCCCATTCGCACCAATAGGCATTGTCTACTGTGCGGTGCAGAGCCAACCAGACTTGATTAAAACCGCATCGAGAACCTTATTTAAGCCATTCTCTCAGGGCTCTTCGCGCAGGGCGCTAGAGAGTTACACATTTCCTCTAGAAGCTCACACTGAGATTACTTAGACAGATAAATAACGTCTCCCAATATAAAAAGGCGTAAACAGGCCAATATCACACGACTCAAATTTTCCTACCTCTCACTCAGTGGTAGATAAAGCGCGCCGATGCGTAGGAACCTCCATAAGCGTATTACAGCGGCAGGGTCGAATCATGACATGATGTGGCTCTCACAAGGCTTTGCGTACGGTTTCCCGGGATTTTCGGACTTAGTCCTAGTTAATATTAAGGCTTTTAGTTGTTAGGAACGATACATAGAGGATTTATTGTGGAAAACGAACTTAAAACGGCGAAATTCAAGATAAAAGAAGTATTGTGCAATGATAGTAGAGTAATAGGGCGAGAAATTGGTAGCTGTCATCTTTTTGTTTTGAACTCAAAGCAGCTGTACCTCATATTGATGACTTTTATGATAACCAAAATAGGTCAACCTAACCCGGTCAGATTTAGGTACTCGGTGATCTCAGCTTTCACAAACATCTCGGGCCGTCACCCAAGAAAAGAGCCACAGGAGAAAACGTAAGTGCTTGAGCAGGAGGTGTACACGGAACTCAACGCTATGACCTTGGAGATCTAGACTCAGGCTTCGGGGAAGTGTTGAGAGATCGAGAGACTTGGCCATTAGGCTAATTATCCGAGAACGCCATCGGGGTCTTGGTGCATGAATGAAGTTATAATTTGGGGATTATTATATTATGGGGATTGGCTATGGTGCAGCCACGGCCTTTCATGTGGGGTGCTTTTCTCAGCACGTTCTTGGCACTACCAATTCCAAGGAGACTTCAAAGGGTGGTGGCAGTAAAAAGCAGGCAGAAACATGCATGAAGACCGGAATGATATGGACTATACTCGAGGAGTTGTCAATATGTCTCAATTCAACCTTTCAGCTGGTCATTTGATCAGAAGTTGGGCTGACCCGCATTCCGAATCTGGGATGAGGCTGAAGCTGAAGTAAACTTTCCAATAGTCGCGAGGTGTGGGTTGCAGTGGCGATCCAATGCAGTTTCGCTAAATGCCAAGAGGCTCAGATATCAGACCAGTGGCTTGATTTTCCTAAGAAACTGGGCGAAAACCCTCTGCCACTTTACGAGGGGGCTTGGAGCCTCAATTGGTATGAATTTCTGGCACTTCCCACACAGTTAAAATCATTTCTCATAAATTCTCAAAAGGCTGCAATTTTCTGAATAAAATATTTTTTAGTAACTTCAAAGCCGAAATGTCCGTACTCGGTACAGTTGAAATTTGTCATTCAGACAGCAGTGTAGCAGTAAAATTGACTTGCACTGGCTCAAGTTGTCCCGTCTTGGATGGCAACCCAAATCTAAATTGTGCACAATCCACAGGATCTTCAAGCCTGGCCTGCAACAATGGCGTCACATGTGACGGAGACTCTACCTTCATTTCGAACCTGTCGATAGTGGGAACGAATACAACGTTGAACCAGAATCAGAATCTTATGTTTGACAACAGAGATTTTATTTTTACGCAAGACTATCAAAATAGAATCACCCTAGCCAACGCTACTACCGGTACTGCGCCTGGGTCGAGCAATTCTGGTTCTGGCAATTCTGGTTCTGGAAATTCTGGTTCGGGCAATTCTGGTTCGGGCAATTCTGGTTCTGGAAATTCTGGTTCGGGCAATTCTGGTTCGAGCAATTCTGGCTCAAGCAATCCCGGCGCTACCAGTACTAGCCCAAGCAGTCCCGGCGCTACCAACATACCATTCCAAACCACTTCATCCGCCCATCGCCGATCTTCTCCAGGGACATTATTCATCTTGACCCTTATATTGTCACTGTTTGTAGCACAGTCTTACGCAGACATTCCGAATGTATACTCCCTATGGACCGGGTACGACAGCGGTTTCGAGCCCTTACCTGCATTGTTGGAAAGTGCTTTCAATGCAGGTGAACAGACGTGCGAAGCTCTACTCGACGAATTTGGTGAAAATACTGCAATTGAGGTAACAGAGGCTTTACTATTTGCGACATGTATGGGTCTTACATTTTCTGCCGAGGTCGTCACCGCTGCTGAGATTGCAGAATTGGCCACGGTAGAGAATGTCGGGCCCAACGGAGCAACGATTGAAGGATTCGCAGAATTTATAGCTGATTTGTTAATTGGAGCCGAAAACCTTGCGGAGATAATAACTGCACTCTTCTTAGCTAATACGGTCTACTGCGGTGCTTTGGTAGCGCAGTTAGCTGTAACACCGAACGAAAATACTTGCCAGGCCATTGCAGCGGGATTAGGGGGGAGTTCAGGGGCAGCTACAATTGCAACGCCCACACCCTCGCCCGTTGCCACATCCTCTGCCACCGTCCTGCCCCCCCCGACAAATCCTCTACCGTCTAGCACCATCATTCCCGCGCCCTCGACCAGTCCCGTACCTGTTTTGGCACCTCCCGGTCCGCCTCCGCCTAGCCCTATTGTTTCCACGTCTAGCTCGACAATTTCCTCTTCTTCGATAATAATACCGTCTAGCTCGACAATTTCCTTTTCTTCGATAACGATACCGTCTAGCTCGACAATTTCGTCTTCTTCGATAACAATACCGTCCAGCTGGACCAATTCTTCCACATCTTCTTCTACTATATCGTCTACCTCCCCAATTTCGCTCATTGTAGTCGTACCGCCCCCGCCTAGCCAATCAGTCACAGTGCCTTCTGAGTCTCCGTCACCGACACCAAGTTCTCCCGCAGCCACTGATATACCCTCTCTTGTAGGAGACAATTGTGTAGAATGTCTCCTTAGCGGTTATTTCATAGCCGTCAGAGAAAATGCAGCCGAATGTGGAGTTACGGATCCACATGGCTTAGCCGGTGATATGACCATTCTATTTTGCGACTCGAGTTTCGAGGGTCGTTATAGTCCCTTCTGTTCAAACCTCTGCGCCAACCCTTGCGAGACATTTGATATCAACTCATGGATTTCTTCAGCAGGTAGTCAATTTGAACCTGGCGCTAATCCAGCGGTTTGTAATGCCACGTGTCCCGGTTATCAAGGAAATGGATTAAGTTGTTTACCAGATGGCTTCAGCTGTCCTTGTGGGTCTGGTACAGAAGTGTGTTCTTGCATTCTAGAAGCGCGCAGTCAAGGAATAGCCAAATAACAAGCTACCTTGTATGGTCTGCCATTTCTGGTAACTTATATTAATCAATCTGTCATAACGTGGTTGTACACCGAGTCGGACACGACACCGAGTCGGACACTTTTCCTTGGCATAACACTTTCAACTTGAAT